>CM076570.1:710997917-711261887 GCA_034641835.2 Pinus albicaulis | reverse complement strand
GTTGAAAAGAAGAAAGGGAGAAAAGTTTATTTTTTCTCTCCCCATATATTATGATGCTATGATGTAACCTATTAGCTGATGTTTGACTATTATATGCAAAGTGTAACATGTAATTTTGTTTTCATTAATAAAATTACAAATTTTTCCTTTGTGAAAAAAAGCAGTAGTCATAGGCTCAACTACTCAAAACTGAAAATTAAAGGATAACGAAAAAAATTTGACAATAAAACTTATGACCCTGACACACATGACTATAATACAAGCGATAAACCAAGGAGTTTATCTTGAAACCAATTTCTTTCGTGGAAATTCCAGATATGGATAAAATAACACATGTCAGTGATTTAAAGGGAGGAAACCACAACTATGAACCTAATATGATGCCAAAATATTTGCAGCAATTCCATCATTAATAAAGTGGAAGCATAACCATTGATCATATAAAATGTTGAAAAGAGGAGAGTACTTAAGAATGGGGTACCAATGTTCTTTAACCGAGGACGCCATTTGAGATTCATCCATTCACAGATAAAACCACTTACCCACCAAATCCCATTGTTGTAATCCTACCACCCAGTCCCAAAAAACATCGAAATAAAAAACGAGTTTCTTATAATCCAGATCAACCTTTATTAGCTTTCTTATTTTTCCACGGATGATGGAAAAACATTTTCCGTGGATCATGAAATTGATTTCAATAACAAGTGGGGATACTGAAAAATTCGAATCCACGTGTATAGTTTCATGTACATGAGATGTTCAAAAGGGATAGAATCCTGACATGGGGCAGCCAAGACTCTTTACCTCAATAGTCGCATGTACCAACACATCAAGTAATGGCACATCACTACCTTAGATTCCTTTAGTATCAAATGAAATTCTACCGATATATGTAAATGCCAGTTGTACAACGGACACCTCCGACACTCTACAATCCCACCTATATGTGCACCAAAGTAGAGAGAATTACTAAAACATGCCTTATGTAGTATTTTCTGAAAAAACCTCGATAAAATATGTAGACAAGGTAAATTAATTTCACTTATCAATTATTGACACCACTCGATGTAGGTTGTCACCAACTCAATCCACTAGGAAACCACTTCAAACAAAATAGACTGGCCAATCACCATCGACCAATTTCCTTCATAAAATCTAATCAAGCACACAATCAACAAAGATCTTCAATGGCGGCGCAAACCATTAATGGATTGTCCCTCATATAATCAATGACCAACTTGGAATAAATATCCCCCTGGACCAATTAATGACCCTAAGAGACTCCTTCGTGATAGAATTCAAAATTGAAATATGTTACCAACTCCACCAATCAAAATTAATGCACTTACGTAGTAGTAAAGTTCCTCATAAATCCTCCTATCGACCAATCCCAACCCAGAGAGGAGCACGAAGATCCATAGGAGTAAAGGTTCAGAATAAATACCATGTAAAACAACCAGCCAGTGTGTCTCAAATAGACCATAGAGAAGAACAAAATATAGCAGCTAAGATCCTCGAAAATCCTCTGATTGACCATTCCCAAACTAGGGAAGGAGCAGGAATATCCACATGAGCAAAGGTTCAAAAGAAATACATTGTAAACAACTAGCTAGTGTGTCTCAGATAGACCACAGAGTATACACACAACTAGAGTGGAAAATAAATTGTTATTAGTGTACCTTGAAATAAAAGAACAAGTAGAAATCCCTGATATCTTTTAGAATCAGGGTAAAAACTTAATCTAGCTCAGATAATTATGCTTAGATGCATTGCACCAAACAACACCAGTTATTGCACTACATTTAATCCATCTACCTCCACACTTACAAACAAATTTACTGCCCGTGAATTTTGTGACTAATGCTTTCACAATCCTATCTTTTATCCTTAGTGTCTGCTTGTCGTAGAGATTTTGAAGTAGGCATATTATCTACCAACGGATATTCTATAATTTTTCTCCACTATCCTTTAAGTGAATCTAATCCATGTTGTTGATGACCGTCAAAAGTTTCAACACAACAATGTACTGATAGCAGCAACCAACAGATAGAAGTAGCATTCAAAATAAATGAAACAGTAAAAAAACACAAATTAAAACACTATCAATGGAGACGCTAAAAATTTCTCCAAGTATGTTACTACATATCCATGTTCAGCAAAAGTGCCTCCATCGCTCCTCTTAGCGAGCACCTCTATTGTCGGCCTCCATTGCCCTAAATCCCATCAGTTTTTTCTGGCCTCCATCGCTCTTCTTCCTGAAGAACTCATCAACAAAATAAATAAAAACCCCCAATCCTTTGCTTTTGCCTTTTTTACTAGCGCCTTGTATCGAAAATTTTAAGACAAATTTTTTCTTTTGTCTTAAAAGCCCCCTATGTGTAGTAGTGTCGAATGCAATGACATGTACAAGTTGTCTATAATCATATAAATAGAGATCAAAGGGACATAAGAGGGATTGATGTCTGAGAAACCTTTTTAGGAAAATTTGTCGCGTTTTTAGAGTCGGCTACCCCACCAAAACATAGAACCCAACAAATTGTTGTCTTTATATAAGATAATGTGAATGATAGGTGAAATAACAACCTTGATATAGGTGTGAGACAGTAGTAGCGTGCACGCTGGCAAGACTTAGTGTGCACTATCAGAGTCAATTTTGCAAGTCATATTAGATAATATTGTCTTCAATTGATATGGTTTTGTCTTAATTATTAATCTTCTTAAATGAATTTCGTCTTAATTGTCATTGTCTTAAGTGGTGATTGTCTTAATATACAATTTCGTCTTAAAATATTTTTGTCTCAAGTTGTTTTTGTCTTAAACATAAAGTTTTTTCTTAAATTGTTTTTGTCTTAAAATATTTTTATCTCAAATGATTTTTGTATTAAATATAAGTTTTGTCTTAAATTGTTTTTGTTTTAAAATATTTCTGTCTCCTATCTTAAATATAAAATTTTGCCTTAAATTGTTTTTGTCTTAAATATAAAGATTTGTCTTAAAATATTTTTGTCTCAAATATAAAGTTTTCTCTTAAATGAATTTTGTCTTAATTTTCATTTTCTTAAGTGGTCATTGACTTAATATAAATTTTAGACTTAAAATAATTTTGTCTCATGTTGTTTTTGTCTTAAATATAAAGTTTTGTCTTTAAAATATGTTTGTCTTAAATTGTTTGTGTCTTAAAATATTTATGTCCTAAATTGTTTTTGTCTTCAAATATTTTTGTCTCAAATTGTTTTTGTCGTAAATATAAAGTTTTGTCTTAAAATATTGTCTTCAATATAAAGATTTGTTTTAAAATATTTTTGTCTCAAATTATTTTTGTCTTAAATATAAAATTTTGTCTTAAAACATTTTTTGTCTCAAACTCTTTTTGTCTCTTAAATTTTATATTTTAAACAATTCAATTGATATTAAATTTTAATTTAAAATGACTAAAATAAAAAGTGACTTTTTAAGACAAAAGATTTCTAGTCTTTAAAAAATAAATATCTTAAAAGTGTCCTTCATATAATAGTGTTAATTAATAAATATTCCCTAAACCACATCTTATTTATAAGTTATATGAGTTTAAACATACATATTCTTGTGAGACTAAACCTGAACACACAGCAATTAGAGCTATTGGACAACGTCCTCAAAGTTTAGAACTTATCAAGGATGCCATGGCCTCCTTCCAGAGTTTTCCATCCTCTGAATCTACTGCCTCCCTGACGGTTCTGGGATCATCATCAGTTATAGTTAAAGAAAAATTTGAACATAAAGCAGATGGAATATACCTTTCTGGTTGTCTTCTTTCCCAAACTAATCTTCTCACAACTGGAGTTTGTGGCTCTTCCTCTTCTGAGTCTTCTTTTTTGTAGAGTCTGATTCATCCTCCTTTAGCTCAATCTCTATCTTCTCAGGTTCCTTTGGTAGGAATTCATGTTTAACAACATCTTTCACCTCTCTAAACACCACATCTTGAATGTACACAACCTTCCTTGTTTTTGGGTTCCAAATATTGTAACCCTTTAAACCATCCTTATACCCAATAAAGATGCAGCTTTCAGATTTATTATACAACTTGGTACTTTTCTCCTTTGGAACATGTAGATATGTATCATATCCAAATACTCTCAAATGTGAAAGAGAGGGTTTATTACCAGTCCATACCTCATGTGGGGTCTTATCCTCCAACGCTGATGAAGGTGATCTATTAACCAAGTAACATGTAGTCTCCACTACCTCTACCCAAAATTCTTGTCCTAACCGGATACCACTGAGCATGCTTCTTGCCTTTTCCATTAGTGTTCTGTTCATTCTTTCTGCAACTCCATTTTTCCGAGGTGTGTATGGAGTAGTCTTCTACCGTGCTAAACCACACTTCTTACAGAACTCTTAAAATTCCTTCTTGCAGAACTCCCCACCATTATCTATCCTCAACACCTTTATCTTCTTCTCTATTTGGTTTTCCACCAAAGTCTTAAATTATTTAAATTTGTCAAAGACTTCATATTTCTTCCTCAAGAAATATCGCCATGTATTCCTTGATAATTCATCTATGAATGAAACATAGTACACAGACTTACCCAGTGATGGAACTGACACAGGTCCAAACACATCATTGTGCACAAGCTCTAATATATTGTTTGCCCTCTTAGCACCAGAAGGAAAACTCACTCGATTCTACTTCCCATATACACAATGTTCACAGAAATCGAAATCCAAAGAGATATTAGACATATCTTCTACCATACCATTTCCATGCAGTATCCGAAGGCCCTTCTCTCCAATATGTCCAAGCCTTTGATGCCATAGCATGGTCTTTTCTCCAGAGACTGCTAGGCTTTCCGCTCCACTTTCGGGAATCACAGAACTGTTGCACCCATCAATAAAAGTGCTGGCCTGAAGCTTGTATAGAGTTCCAATCCGAACTCCCCACATTAATACCAGTGCTCCCTGAACCATCTTATAGGTATCTTTTTCAAACACTGTTTTCACACCTGCACCATCCATCTTGCTTACAGAAATCAGATTTCTGGCCAATGCAGGAATGTGTAGAACACCAGGAAGTGTTCTAATCCTTCCACCTTGCAGCTTTAGCTTGACTTTTCCACGTTCGACGATTCTGCCTTCCTATCATCACCTAAGAAGACATCACTGCCATCATATTTCTCATACTCACAGAATGACTCCCTATGGGGAGTGAAGTGAAAGGATGCACCCGAGTCAATCAACCATGACTCATGATCTACATGTGTATTTGAAGAAGAAGCCAAATACACATCCCCACCTTCATCTGAGGTGGTTTTTACCTCTGCAAAAGGAGCATCATCAGATCCCTTTCCTTCCTTAGGAGCTTTAGATCTGTAGTCCTTTTTGTAGTGCCCTTCCTTTCCGCATTTCCAGCACACCTTTACAAACTTTCTAGGAGATTTAGATCTCCCTCTAGATTTAGATCTCCCACTCGACACCTTATTCTTGTTTCTATTCTGGGACCTTCCTCGTACAGATAAGGCATCTCCATTCTGACCCTCCATATTTATCCGTCTCATTTCCTCTGATAGCAAGGGTGAGACAATGTCATCAAAATTCAAGGTAGTTGTATTGCTACCTATTGCAATAACCAGACTGTCCCATGAGTCTGGCAGAGAACACAAAAAACTAATGCACTTATCTTCATCTGAGATTTTAATATCAACATATGAAAGCTGCCTTACCACAGTATTGAAGGCGTTCAGATGCTCTGTCACCGAGTCTCCATCCTTCATCCTCAGGTTATACAGCTTTTTTCGCAGGAACAATTTATTCACCAGAGACTTCGATTGGTACAGAGTCCCTAGATTGTCCCATAAGGTCTTCGTTGTAGCTTCCCCAAATACATTCAACAATACTGAATCTGAGACACACAACCATATTTTTCTCTTTGCCTTCCGATCCAATTTCTTCCAGTCTTCATCTGGCATTTTTGTTGGTTTAGTACCCGGATCTACCGCAATCCACTGATATTTATCCACTAGTAGATCCTCCATATTAAGCTTCCACAACTCAAAACTCTGACCATTAAATTTCTTGATCTCTATCTTCTTGCCGCTCGCCATCTTCTTTCACAACAAGAATTGATCCCGCAGATCTCCCTCTGAACAGGGTCTACCTCAGGCTTGAGCAAAAAACCCCTCAGCAACAAAGGCGTCCCCTTGAAGCCGAAACAGCCCCGATACCAAATGTAGGTTTTAAACCTGTACAAAAATTATCTGCAAACGAATATTAAAAACAGAAAATAAACAATAACGAGAGCATAAAACATAAAATAGATAAACACAGAGATTTTCCCCTGAATCCCAAATCGGGATGACCAGCTTGATTTTTCATTATATTCCTTTTAGTGTTACAACACATATATATACATGTCGAAGCATACATAAACCCCAATCCATTAACCCTGTATTAGAACATAATCGTAGTTCCCTTGACCGGATCTACAAAATACCAGGGGTCAAAAACCATCATGCCCCAAAACCATGTGCAAACCCATGCACAAAACCATGGGCAAGTTTCCCCACCGAAAAATAAGGTGCAAAAAAATTTTCTCGGGGTGACCCTGAACAGGTGGGGTTGTTGTCCCACCTATGACCCCCCTACTGCACCTGACGCAACATATAGGGGGGGCTATCCCCCCCCCCTCCCCGTGGGTGACTAGTCGTGGAAAGAATATAACACATACCCAACAGATCCTACCACTATGGTATTCGAATTTTCTCCTGGTGAGCACCTTCGTTAGAATATTTGCATCCTGATCTTCCATAGGAATGTACTGAAGCAACATGATCTTCAACTACACACAATCTCTGATATGATGATACTGGATATATATATGCTTAGATCTATCATGAAACACAGGATTAATCGAGAGTTTAATGCAACTCTGATTATCATAATGAATCACTATAGGATCTAAATGAGAACCAAACAAATAGACCAATATCTTCCTCATCCAGATAGCCTCACATGCAGCTTGAATTGCTACCATGTATTCTGCTTCCTCTGAATTGAGTGTCACAGATCTTTGTTTCCCACTGTACCAAGAAACAGCTGTAGATCTGATACTGAAAACCCCTCCTGATGTGCTCTTTCTGTCTGTTGGGCTTCTTGCCCAATCTGCATCCGTGAAGCCATGAAACTTCACCTCATATGTTTTTTTTTACCATAAGCCATACTCAGATGTGCCCCTGAGATATCTCAGGACATGCTTTCACACCTTCTAAAAGAGTTTGGTAGGCTTAACCATCACTTGACTAAGTTGTTTCAACGCATGGCATATGTCTGGTCTTGTATTGACTAAATACATGAGCAAACTCACCAACTATCAATAGAACGTAGCATCCACTACCTCTGTCGATGTAGAATCCTCTTTCCTCCAATTTCCTGGAAGAGGAGTATCCATGAGTTTGCATCCTGCAATGTGAAAATTACCGAATATCTCCTTTGCATACTTTCCTTGAGACACAAACAGTTCACCATCTTGCTGCCATATTTCCAATCCAAGGAAATAGTGAAGGACGCCCATATCCTTTATCTCAAACTCCTTTGCAAGGTCCTCCTTGCATGAGTGTATCAGCTACTCATCACTAGTCAGTATTAAATCATCAACATAAAGAAAAATGATTAAAAGCTTACCCTCCACCACAATCTGGTATAATTTTTCATCCTCCTCACTCTTGGTGAAGCCAAGTCCAATGAAATAGCTATTGATTCGAGTGTACCAGGCACGGGGTGCTTGCTTCAGCCTATACAACGCTCTTTTGAGTTTGTACACATGTGACTCGATGCTAAAGATCTCAAATCCTTCAGGCTGCTCAATGTACATTTCTTCCTCAATGATCCCATTAAGGAACGCAGTATTCACATCCATCTGATGAATGTGACAACCCATCTTTGCTGAGAGAGAAAGGATGGTCCTTATGGAATAATACCATGTGACAGGTGCAAAGGTTTCTTCATAATCAATCCCCTCAATCTGTTAGAAGCCCCGAGCGGCAAATCTTGCCTTATACTTCTCAAATTTCTCATCAGTAGCTTGCTTTACCTTGTAGATCCATCTTGAACCTACCACTGATTTATCAACTGGCCTTGGAACAATTTCCCAAGCACTGTTTCTAACAATGGAGTCATACTCCTCCACCATTGCATCTACCCATGTGGGCTCCTGCACTGCTTCCTGAAAGGAAGATGGCTCTGTCACAATACATTTTCTCATGAGAGCCATGTATCAAATGAAATGTTCAGGAGACTGTCTCTATCTGTGTTTTGAAGTAGGGACTCCTACATTCTTTGCCACATCAAGATTCAACCTCTTAGCTTCTATGGTACGCCTTCTGCCTGTTCTGATGTTTGGCTCTGCGTGAGTGGACTCCTCCACTCCATGAACCTCATCCTATGGCTGATCCACATCTAGAGACTCATCTTTGGGAACCAAAGTTCCTCCTCTACATGTAAATATAGCTCCCTCTCAAGCGACAACCTCATGGATTTCTCCTCATTGAATTTTATATCTCGTTACACCACATTCATTCGATTTTTTGGCAAATACACATGATAATTATGGGTTGTTTCTATGTACCCCACAAATATCCCAACTTCAGCAGTCAACTCTAGCTTCTTCCTAGCGTTCTTGGTCACATGAACATAAACAGATGAGCCAAAAATATTAAAGCAAAAAACATCCGGTTTCTTACCAATAAAAGCTTTTTCAGGTGTACTCATGCAAAATACTATATGAGGACAACGGTTTTGCACATAAACTGCAGCGTTGCATGCTTCCACCCAAAAGTGCATTGGTAGGCCCTAATCATGTAGCATAGGTCGTGCAGCACCCACGATCGTTCTATTCTTCCTATCCACGACCCCATTCTGCTGTGGGTTATGAGGCGTTATGAGTTCTCTATGAATTCCTTCTTTGCTAGATAATACTTTGAATTCATTCGATATGAATTCACCACCATTATCGCTCTGCAAAGCCTTCACTTTCTTCCCTAACTCTTTCTCCACCAATTCATTAAATTGACAGAACTTTGATAATGTTTGATCCTTTTTCTGCATGAAGAAGATCCAACATCTATGAGAATAGTCATTAAAAAAAATAACATAATACATGTGTTTTGTTGCTAAAGCAGCCAAGAATGGTCCACACACGTCTGTGTGAACTCTCTCTAGGATCATCGAAGCACGGTTTTCCTTTTCATGAAAGGTGTTCTTCACAAACTTACCCATAGTACATCCCTTGCACTGATCTAACTACGTAAGTGTACCCTTGGGAAGTCCAGTAGAAATCTGCTGCAAAATATTCAGGGCGCCATAGTGAAGATGGCTCAATCGCCTATGCCATAATTCGCCCTCATCCCGGCTCACCACTTCTTATGCTTTGCCCACCATTGCAGCACAGCCATCTACATCCAACTTGTAGAGATTCTTAACTCGAATCCCTATCCTCTTGGTTTGACCCATTGTTTTATTTTGCAAGAAAGCTTTTCCATCGTTGAAAACAATGTCATAACCTTTGTCCTCCAACATCGCAACTGAGACCAAATTATTCTTTAGACGTGGAACATGCATAACATCTTTCAACAGAAATGGTTTACCTAACTCCCTCTCAAAGGTAATGGTACCAATTTCGGTCGCACTATATCATCCATCGTCGCCCATCTCAATATGCATTTGGAGATCTTTATCCTCCAAGTCACTGAAAAGCTCCTTATCTCCCATCATGTGGAAGGAATCACCACTATCAAGGTACCACACCGATCCCATTATGCTTGAAACCAAGCATGCGATCAAAGAGAAAGAAATTTCAAATTTTGAGGCAAGTGCCTCACCAACTGCAGCTCTAGCATCCTTCTTGTTCTTCTTTTTCTATGGGCAGTTAGTGGCAAGATTCCCATGTTCGTGACAGTGAAAACACTTCACCTTGGACAAATCCAACTTCTTTCCTTTAGCCTCAGATTTTGAGTGTAATTTCTTCCCCTTCCCTTTCCTTGCTTTGGCATCCAAAGCACAATCCTCTTCATCATCATGCTTTGATGAAGAGCCATCCCTGGTGTTCCGCCTGAAC
Source organism: Pinus albicaulis (assembly GCA_034641835.2). NCBI lineage: Eukaryota > Viridiplantae > Streptophyta > Pinopsida > Pinales > Pinaceae > Pinus > Pinus albicaulis. Next base: position 711,251,800 of record CM076570.1, on the reverse strand, counting down.
TCCTCCTACACTATATCTGACCACAGTCATTCCCAATCTGGCAATTTTTCTTGTCCATTGTCAGAGTCTTGATAACTGTGCCAACTCTTAGGAAGTCCCAATAGAGCCAAAATCACCAAATATTCATCAAAAACCGTCATTCCCACACTCCCCAGTTCATCCTAACATTGGAAAAAATTTGTGAGATACTTAGGAATATTTTCGCCCTTCTCCATATTGATCTTTCTGAGTTTATCCTCCAGTGCCAATTTCCTATGGTCAATGATTCTTAGGAAAAGATCCGTCAAAGCCTTCCACATTGCAAATGGAGTGGCTTTCCCATGAAGGCTTGAGACAATATGGTCTCGCACACCTTCCAATAGAATCCTTCTCGTCTTCTCTACTTCCTTTTTCTAGGCGTCAAGTAATGCAACATCCGTTGAAGTGGCCTTAGGAACATCACTGTCGATGAATTCCTTCAAGCCATTATCTTCAAGCACCGCCTCTATCCTATCCTTCCATGCAATGTAGTTCGAGCTACCCTCGAGTGCATACTCTAACAACAAACCATTGAAATCCATTTCGATGTTTACTCAATTGTCACACCAAGAAATTCTTGCAGAAAATTCAAATTGTTTCCACCAACAAAACTCAGCTGCTGCTTCAAAATTTCAATTTTCTTTCCTCTAATACCATGTTGAAATTTTAATAAAATTATGTATTTCCAGGTTCTCCTGATCTAACAGTTATATTCCACTGTTAAATATATAATCCTTCTACTTAAATCTTTGCGTAAATTTAATCGCCAATTGAAAACACACGAAGAAAGATCAATCACACATAACACAGATGTTTTTACCGGGAAGTAATAAAGCTAAAAATCCCACTATCATATATTATGTATATATCATGGATCATGAAACAATCTCATACAAAACATTACTCAAAGAGCTCTCAGTACAATTTACAATCGTCTCACACTGTCATACAAAAATTGGCTCACACATGCACCAATTTACTGCCTCCTAACAGCCTACCTCCACTGCGCAATCCCTGCTAATCACAATCCCTGAATGAATTCGATCTTGCCTTGCCTTGATTGTGCAATCCTTATTTGCATCTCCAATGTGTGTTTGGTTGCACTTGTGCACCACTATAGTCACAACAGATAGTCAAATTGTCCCTTTCACCTATCTCTCAATTGGGCCTCCACTAGATCTTACATGCATGTACTTAACAGTAGTAAATCTTCAATTGCATGTGAGATCACTCCATGTGAATCAATTTAATATTTAATTCACTGATCTCTCACTAGCCTATCATTAGTTACAACTAGCACAACTGAGTTTAACTCACTTAACTGAGTTAAAATACCTTACAACTCACATAACTACACATCCAACTCTGTTACAACTTTGTATCACTCAGTTACAACGAGGTCCACTAGCATGTCCCACCAAACAACCTTAGAACTCAAAATTCCTTAAGTTAACTGGTTTGCCACATCAGTTAACTGAAATCAAGTGCTTCAAGAGAATAGATTATTATTTATTGTCTAATTATTGTTAAGGGCTAACAATAATCAACATGCATTCTATTTTTAGACATGCATTCCACGAAACAACTTCACACATGCATTCCAAAAATAGATGCCCATCCATCCATATAATTTTCTCAACCATCTTTAAATAGATTATTGCAAAAAATATACTTTGACCCAAATTCTAAAAATAAACATATCACCTAAAAATAGCCTGCGGGCCCCACCTAGTGTAGGTGCTTAATTTTCACTAAGATCATCATCTTGTTGAATCTCAACAAAATATTCATGAAGCAACTAGAAGGAAAGGATTTATGACAGAATGGAGAGAAGACATGGTGTTTCAATTGAATAGATCAGTATATGGATTGAAGCAGTGCCAAGATAGTGGTACCAGTGGTTTAGGAAATATGTTGTTAGATAAGGCTGCATAAGGAGTGATGCAAATTAGTGTGTTTTCTTCAAGCGACAATATAATCACTTCATTATTATAAGCTTATATGTTGATGACAAAAAGTTTGATTAGTCATAATAAAAAAACTAATCAAGGAAATCAAGTTCCAATTTTCATGTAATTTTGACATGGAGAACTTAGGTGAGTTGCACTATTTCTTGGGAATTCAAATGAAGAAAGGCCACAAAAATTGTAAATTTTTTACCGAAAATAGTAACTATTTGTAAAACATGCTTGAGATTTTTTCCTGTTGTAGAGCAGTGCGGTCAAACTCGGCCAATTCACTCAAAAATAGCTGATTTTGACTGAGCTTGGTCACAAAACAAATTGAATTTATCTAATTGACTTCACAGAAGACATGCCAACAACTGGCCTGGTATGAGTTGACTCATTCCATCCAGTCACATAATGACTCTGTCAAGTCAATGGTAATGTTATAATATTAGTTTCCATCCTAAGGGTCTACCTTAGAGACACCTTCATGAAGCACCATTTTTCTACACTTGGAAACAAATATTAGCAAGTTCAACAATCCCTGTACACTGATAAGGAGTGATGATTACTTAATTCCCTTTAGTAGAAGGTGATGACTTGTTCAAGCTTCTAGATTTGCTCATTTTCAAAGGGATCATTTTGAAAAGTTTTGAATTGCCTCATCTAATGGCTTGGTAACACATATTGGACTCTCAATTTACCAGGACCTAGCGGTTTAGATTCATATTTTCCACACCAAATCTATATAATGAAGCCACTCCAGAGAGATATATGTAACTACATACTACTGAAAAATCTTAGAGAGAGATTTATTTCTGCCATAGGAAAACTCATGGCAGTAGGAAAGCTCTTTCTAATATTTTTAAGCAGCATGTAGTTACGTATCTCTCTATCTCTCTCCCTTAGGAATAACTTCACTACATGTACTTGGTGAGGAGAGGATAGGAAGAATCCAGACCCTTATGTCTTACTGAATTTAAGATCTAGTATAATTTCTCAAGCCATTAGATGAGGTAATTCAAACCTTTTCAATATGATCCCCTAAAAATAAGCAAATCTAAAAGCTTGATCAGGTCATTATTGTTGAAGGCATTAAGCAATAATTTCTCCTTGCAGTAAGGAAAAAGGAGATGCAATGTTCCTTTTTAGTGTACACGGAGAAATGAACCTACTAATCTTTGTTTCTTAGGGTAGAAAAGTGGTGCTTCAGCAAGGTGATGCAAGGGTGTCTCTTGTAAACCCTCAGGATGGAAAATAAGGTTCTAACAATTAGTTATTGATGTGGACCCATTTTAAAAAAATGAATTATATTAAATTTGACCCAAAAAAATAAAAACATATAACCCTATATTACATCTTCAGAAGCCTTCCTCGCCTCATTTATCCGTCATTGTATTTGTGGAGCGATCTTGCAGATGAGATGTTGTTTAAACCTTCCCTATTGTTGTAGCTTATTTGGGTTTGATTTCAAATGGGAATCCATTTCTGTGTGAAAATAACAAATACATAAATTTACAGTTATTAGCAAATCCCCAGGATCATATTTATAATGTTAGCATATGCCCCTGGAAATTATGCTCTACAATGGTCTAACCTGAAGATCAAACTTGCAAAACTCAATCTCTGTTAAATGGAATTATAGGTGTCATAATGAAAGGTTCTAGATATTTTATCCTTAAAATGTAAAACTATCTTTAAATGATTTCTTCTTTAAATTCCTTAAGAGGAAGGTAGAATCTGCATAATAAAATTTTATTGTTATCCTCTCTTGAAAAACCCACAATATAACAAAAAGCATTGTTCTTGTTCTAGAAATTGGAAGAGTGCATTTGAAGCAATCTTTTATTTCGACTGTTATCTTCTCCCATCTGAATTCTTGTTGATGATTTCCTGATCAACATTTCCTAGCAAGTGATTTAATCTAGGTTGAACTTCAGTGGAAAATTTGTAATTCATTAAGTGGTGAATTTTCCATTTTGATTCCCTGGAAGGAGGTGGAAGGAGGTCTTGTCAGTTATATATGTGCCTTTATTTAGTCTATTATTAAATTTATCTAGCATGAAAGGCATCAACATTATATTTTGCATTTTCAGGCAACAATTGTAAGCAACACAATGGAAAAGGAAAACCTTATGTCTTCATTCCTTGGATACAAGATTTGGAAAAATCATTAGAGCCATTTTGACTCATTAAGAGGGTACTTTAAATAATATGTAAATGTATTAAATTTAGTTTATTCCATGGTTATACTTATATACTTTTGAGAGGGTTTCCAGTCCAATGACTGATTTGGGATTGATTGCAATTTAGTATGGGCACTGAGACATAGTCGAAGATTCTCCTCCTAACCATTGAGATATTGCTATTGAATTTTTCGCCCCCTAGGTCTTGAAGATTGTCCCAATGACCAAAAAATAGGGATTCCAGAGATCTAATCTGACCTCTACCCTTCTGGCATAGTCATGTTCAGTTAAAGAAAATCTAGAGATCCAAACCTATATCCACCCTTTTAGTATAACAGGGTTCAGGTACAGGGCGTCTAGAGACCTAATCTAATCTCCACCCTTATTGCATAATAGTGTTCATGTACAGGGAGTCCAAATATCTACCTCGATCTCCACCCTGTTGGCATAACAGTATTCAGGTACAGGGAGTCTAGAGACCAACTTGTCATTGACTTGTTGGTGAGGGAGAAACTATTTTCAATTAAGTGTCTAAATAATCTGCTTAGTTAGAGGCTATATCCAAAACTTCAGCAAAAGAACACAATGTACATATCTTTCATCTCATAAATTTAACTCACTCAAAACAAGAAGAGTGAAAACCAGTTGTTGTAATTTAAGAAACATAACTTTGAAGTTGGAGCTTAGCTTCAAATTTTGTAGTCTAACAAAAATTGTATGAAATTCCCTAGATCCTATTTAGAGGAATAAAATATTTTGTATCTTTTGTACATGATGATATAATACTACGTGCAAAGTGTGACAGATGTTGGGGAAAATGAATGTATTGAACAAACCTATAGGCATATTTTGTTTGTGAAAATAAACAAGATGCTGAGATAGACTTAGCTTAGCTTCAAATTTTTCAAACTAAACAAACTCGTATCAACTTCCCAATTTTCTATTAGAGGAAGTAGATATATAGTAACTTTTGTGCATGATGATATCATACAACATGTAGAGTCACAACTTCCGGGGAAAATCAATTTCTTGAACAATCCCGTAGACATATTTTGTCACAAAAAATAAGATGTTGTGATAGACTTAAAAACTGATGTTATGAGAATTTTAGCTAGCACCTAGTTCTCTAGAGGAGCTATCTATGGGTTAAGCATTTAAATTTTTAAACTAATTCAGTTTACAATAGGTCAATTTGGCTTAACCTAAGTGATAATGAGGTAAAATTGTTACCTAAGCAGTTTCCTAAGGATATGTTACCTCATAAAAAAGAAAAAATAGTCGATTTTATAACTTGCAGCCATGAATGATAGCTTAAATATTTCAGAGTTTGATGGTAAATCAAACACTACTCAGGAAAAGGTAAATGTACACCACAAGATTCTTGTCCAATTTCGAGTCTGTGATTTGCGTGTCCATCGAAGTCTAGTTTTTGCAAGAAAAGACAGACACAAAGTCTTGTTCATCAATTTTACGTTCTCTCCTTGATTTGCGTACCCATCAAAGTCTAATTTTGCAAGAAGCGCCAAACACAAGGTCCTACCTTTTCAATATCTGAAGCTCCCAAGTTGGAATCTACCTTTTCAATTGTCTCAATTGGCGATATGGTTCATTTTCATATTTAAAATACTTGATAGTCCCACAATATCAACAAATCCCACTTTGTTAGCTATCTCCATACTTGTATCTACCAAATGCATGTAGTTCCTACGATCTAGAGCCATCCTTCGAACCCATGGATGGTTTCCAGTCCAATGAATGATTTGGGATTGATTGCAATTTAGTATGGACACTGAGACATAGTTGATGATTCTCCTCCCAACCATTCAGATATTGCTATTGAATTTTTCACCCCCTAGGACTTGAAGATTGTCCCAATGACCAAAAAATATGGATTCTAGAGACTAATCCAACCTCTACCATTCTAGCATAGTCATGTTCAGTTAAAGGGAATCCAGAGATCTGACCTGATCTCCACCCTTTTGGTATAACAGGGTTCAAGTACAAGGAGTCGAAATATCTAACTCATAACAATATTCAAGTATAGGGAGTCTAGAGACCAACCTGTCAATGATTTGCTAGTGAGAGGAATTATTTTCAATTAAGTGTCTAAAGAATATGCTTAGTCAGAGGCTATATCCAAAAATTCAACAACAAAACACAATGTACATATCTTGCATTTCATAAATTTAACTCAATCAAAACGAGAAGAGTGAAAACCATTTTTTGTCATTTAAGAAAAATAACTTTGAAGTTGGAGCTTAGCTTCAAATTTTGTAGTCTGACAAAACTTGTATGAAATTCCCTAGATCCTATTTAGAGGAATAAAATATTTTGTATCTTTAGTACACGATGATATAATACAACATGCAGAGTGTGACAGGTGTTGGGGCAAATGAAAGTATTGAACAAACCTATAGGCATATTTTGTTTGTGACAACAAACAAGATGTTGAGATAGACTTAGCTTAGCTTCAAAATTTTCAAACTAAACAAACTCGTATCAACTTCCCAATTTTCTATTAGAGGAAGCAGAAATATAGTGATTTTTATGCATGATGATATCATACAACATGTAGAGTCACATCTTCTGGGGAAAATCAAAGTCTTGAACAATCCCATAGACATATTTTGTCACACTAAATAAGATGTTGGGATAGACTTAAAAACTGATGTTATGAGAATTTTAGCTAGCACCCAGTTCTCTAGAGGAGCTATCTATGGGTTAAGCATTCAATTTTTTAAATTAATATAGTTTACAATAGGTCAATTGGGATTAACCTGAGTGATAATGAGGTAAAATTGTTACCTACGCAGTTTTCTAAGGATATGTTACCTCATAAAAAAGAAAAAATAGTCGAGTTTATAACTTGCAGCCATGAATGATAGCTTAAATATTTCAGAGTATGATGGTAAATCAAACACTACTCAAGAAAAGGTAAATGTACACCACAAGATTCTTGTCCAATTTGGAGTCTGTGATTTGCGTGCCTATCGAAGTCTAGTTTTTGCAAGAAAAGAAAGACACAAAGTCTTGTTCATCAATTTTATATGCCCTATTGTTGAAGCCTCGAAAATCATTGCTTCAAGCATTGGGGGAAAACCACCCGGTTGGGACCTTAGGACAGCTCCTTTTCCGTTTGGTGTGGTGGCTCCCACTGGATTTATAGGACCAGTTTCCTAATAGTGAATGGTTTAGTAATGAAGTGGTTGTGTAGGTGAATAATGGAACTAAATGACTGATATAATCTATCTAACTTAAACTATAACTTGCAAATAATTCTAAAACTAACCCGCGCATTAACTATGAATACAGCTTAAAGATGGTTTCAGTTAAAAAAATAACCATGAAAACGTATTATTATTCAATAGAAAGATGCAGTATCATATAATGATAACTCTGTTTAAGAAATTAAACAGAGTTAGAATAACACATCGCATTCATAATTCTATATATCATTTTCATATACTATGATAAATGAATATTTCTATATCTTCATAAATGATATGATAAAGAAATATTTTTGAAAACAAGCATATATAAATGATACCAATTTCAAAGAGAATACTTCATAACATAAAGAAAATAATAGTAAATCGATAGAAATACCAATTCATTGAGATATTTTCTTGATGCAACTCAATATCCAGATCTTGTGCTTTAACTTAAAATAACCTCCAAGATACAGAAATGCAATTCTTAAAGATAAGTCGCCATAAATCACAGGATGTGATCCTTTATAAAAATAAAATAATCAATGGAGTACAGAAATGTATCATCCAAGTCAAAATTATTATAAATTTAGGACCCCTTTCTAAATGCATGAAAGGGGTTTAAATACGAAATTAACAAAACAGATTATCTATAACTTATCCTAGAAACTATCATCGGAGATCCTGAAAAAGACTTGTGATATCAAAATAAAAAAGATTCATTGATTTTCTCCTGTATTCATTTCATTTGTTGACTGTGTGGTTTAATTAAGTATGTCCACATGAAATCCCATGTAATGTCTTGAATTTTTCTGATTTTCTGATTCTTGTTGATTAATTCATGCTTCCACCTGGTATCAACTTCTTTCACCTTTGGTAATTTACCTGGAATACAATTTGAAATTAAATTAATAGCATATAAGCTATCATTAACTAATTGTGTCAGATTATTCATCATAGCTCTGGCCCTTGATGTAGCTTGTTCTTCTTTAATCAACTGTTTTTCCCATTCAGCAAATAAGATTTCTTTATGTCTTTCTTCGATCCTAGGAAGATTTGCATTCTTTCCTTCTTCTGAGTTTTTCCATGAAAGAAACTCTGATATCTTGTCATCTAAATTCTCAAATTCAAGTCTGAGGCTGACTAATTCATCAATAAGGGAAGATGTTATTTCACATAAAGGCTCTGTTTGTGCAATATTTTGACAGATATCATCTAACTGCTGAGACAATAGCTTGTTTGTTTCCAAAGCTTCAGTTTTAAATTGGTCAATTTTAGGATAATCCTTAAATTTATCCAATTTTGCTTGAAATATTTTTCCTTGCTTTTCTTTGGCATTTTTCTCATTTTGCAACAGGTTTTGTAACTTGGACACCTCTTGGGACAATTTTTGTTGCTTATTCAAAGCTTTTTGATCAATCTTTTTCTTTTCCATACTCATTTGTTCTTCCATTTGCTTGGTTCTGAGTTTTTCTTCAGATAACTGCTGCTCCAATTGCATTATCTTTTGCTGATCATTAGTTGTCTTTTTGTTTGATCATTTGATTGACTTCAGTAGCTTTATCTATAGTGACTGCACTGTAGGGACCTGCATATTGTGATAATTTAGTAAGATCCTCTAAAGGATCTACCTCAGTATTCTTCTAGACAATATTCATGAATTCAACCTGTGGGGATGAGAGTGATTCTTGATCTGTCCTCCTTCTTTTCCTTTGTTTCCTAACAACAGCCCTATGCTTAGGACTATAAAAGATATCCAAAGGAGGGATTTCTTCAACTTTCAACACAATTTCTTCTGATGGATGTTCAGGGATAATCTCCATATCTTTATTATTCAAACTATCAACTTAAGGATTATTTTGTCCTCCAATTTGTTGTTCAAATTGCTCATATTGTCTTAGCAATTAGGGAGTGACAATAATTTCAGTAGAATTTACCACTCTTTTCGTGGTTGTTTCTCTTTCAAGTTGATCTTTGGGTTTATCATCTGTATTTCTTTCTTCAGACTGCATATCATTTTTGTTGACTATATTCTCCTTTTCTGTCTGAACATCATGTTTTCCAGTTGTATTTTCCTTCTCAGTATGCATATCATCTTTACTGGTAGACACTTCTTTATCTGTCTTGATAGCCGTGTCTTCATTTTTCTTTTGTTCTGTTTCTATATTTTTAGCTTCTTGCAAAGGAATTCTTAGCTAGTCAAGGGGAGCTTTCAGCAATCTCTGACTTCTGAACTACAAAAATTTGTTCATATCTTTTACTTGAAACTTGGATTTGGCCAAGTCGTAAACTTGGGAAAATTTCTCAATAGAGACAAATAAATCATCAAATTCATTGGGTTCATGCTCAAACCTAGCAATTTGAACCAAAGTTGTGAAATCAAAAGCTACTTTATTTGGATCATACTGTCTCCCTGGGACAGTTGCAAGCTTAAGATCTCTTATTTTAATGACTTCCTTCTCAGCATGTTTGAAATCATTCAGAGTACAATTTCCACAATGAAAGGGGAAGGTAGGCCACATCAATTTCTTGGCATTAAACATCTTGACATCCTTCTTTCTGTCAACTGGTAAGAAATTTCTTGGGCTAACAGTTTGTCAGGGACATATAGAGGTAAGATATGGGGTTCCACAATGCTTCCAAAAACTCTGATGTAAGTAAATCTCTCTTCTCCAAACCAATTGCCAATAAGGGATATATCATTCTTTGCTTTTTGAGAGAGCCAGGGAGGAAACTGGTTAAAATTTACTTGATAGATAGGCAACAAAAAACCGTGACAAATCTTGTATACATGACTTTTAAAATGGACTTTCCACAAGAGTTTATGGTAAATGTGGATCAGAACAGGTTCCTGTGGAGTCCATCTCCAACCTAGAATAGGAAATTCTGAATTGAAACATAGGGCTTCTAAGATATAACCACAGAAATGGAAAGGAGTTGTATTTCCAGTGTCTTTATCCTTTCTATATTCCAGAATTCTATTAGCTATCTTGTCAGGAAGGATAACCGACCAATCCATAATTTTAGAATTTATAGCAACATGAATAAGAGGTACCATCTGAATTGAAAACCTCGCAGAATTGTCATTCCCAAAGAGTCTGCACATCATTGCAGCAGCATAGCAATATGGGGGTGCAAGAGACTCCACGAAGTACATACCTGATGCTTCACTTTTATGTTTCTCCAGAGTTCGTCTCCACTCCTTAATAGGGTATGATTGAACTTCATTGCTTGCGGAAAAATCTGCTATGAAAGCTTTGTTGTAGACCTTTTGTGGATTTGGGAGATGGTACATCGCTTTGATATCTTCCACTCTAAAAGACCCAAAACTTGTTCCTGCAGCTGAGACAAAGGTTCTGTTTGTGATGGTGATAGTGTCTATCACCCATCGTACTACATCATAATAGGGGAACATATTCGCCCGAGCTGCAATTCTGTGAAGAAAAGAACTTGCAAGTGCTTTGAGAGGAGTCTTAGAACCAGAATCTGAGTCGTCTTCATCTGGTACTATCGCTTTTACCTCTGTTACAGTGGGTTTTTCTGCTTCAATTAAATTATACACTTCTTCCCAGGAAAGCTTCCCGAGACCCTGGCATGTCGTATCTGTAACCAGCTTGATTTTAGCTGGTTTTCTTTCAGTATTGTGGGAGAAGGAATAATATTTGCGGCAACAGTAGTTCTTGCTTTCTTAAATTTCTTAGACATTTTCCCATCTGGTATCATTTCACTGGCTTGGAGAACGAGAGGGTTGGATGGTCTATGGCTCTGAAAAGAGAAAAACCTTTCAGAACAGGAAGGAACGATGGTAGAAGAACAACTGTGTGAAATTTTTTTTTTTAATGATCCCAATTGATTAACTTGTCTTAAAATTAAATGCCCTCCATAAGAGTCACATTCACGCATTCATATAGGATCGATCACCATAAATTGTTTGATTTTAAAATTAATAATGATCGCACAATCGGATATCGGCGATTTGAAGTGTTAACGTAAAACTTTCCTTTTGGATTTTCCGATTGTGATTGATAAATAATATATGCGCGGCGCAAATAGAAATAAACAAAGACTTAACTATCCATCGCATCAGAGGTTTCGAAAGGGAATAAAATTTCATCTCATATATTTCATCAATTTTGTGATTGTGATGATAGTATATCGCATCGAACATTCACAAAGGAATTAAGTTGTATACGATTTCCATCGATTTTCGATTGCGATGATGGTGGGGTCCATCGCATCGGTGTTTTGTAGAATAACTAAATGTGATGTTGTTCCTCCAAAATGCGATTGTGATTAGGTTACATCGCATCACATCAGTGTTTATGAAATAGACCGATTGAAGGGTATCCTCTTAGAAATGTGATTTGCAATAAGTTCTATTGCATCGCGATTTTATAAATCAAGTAAATGTGATGTTGCCTCTTTGAAGTGTGATTCCGATGAATCGCATCGCATCGGAGTTTATGAAATAGGTCGAATGAAGGATAACTTTTTGAAATGCGGGTGCGATTAGGTTACATCGCATCGGAGTTTTGCAAAATAAAAGTGAAACTTTTAAGACACTACCGATTTGCGATTGCAATTTAATTTATCACATCGGGATTTTTAACATGAACACTCCTATGCTTTGTGTCGATGCGATATAAGACTTGATAGTTCATCGGATTGGAAAAATTCAATGTCACACTTGTTCACTTGTATCTGATATATGCGATATGCGATATATGACTTTTAAACAATGAATCTTTTTATTGTTTTATATAAAATAATCATATTTCCTCAAAGTCTTTTATTTCTATCTAAAAGGAAAGGGGACCTATTTCTAAAGTAAAATTTATTCTAAAATTTTGAAATGAGGAGGGTTGTTGTACCGTACAACATTTTGCGATTCACTGGAAGAAACGGTTATCTCTAAAAAAATAAAATGAACACTATACTTGTAGTAAGTAAAAATTTTTAAAGATAATGAAAACTATCGTAGAGAAATTTAAATAAAATCTAACTCTGGAAAAAGAATAAAAATCACTTACAATTTCTTTCTAATGTCTCAAGAATAAAAACATTTTTGGGTTTTCTTAAGCCTTGATTGGTTGATAATGATAAAGTAAGGTCCTTTCCAATTTTAGCTTTTGTAGTGTACTCTATTGTCATAAGTATTTCCTCTGCTGCCTGCAAACATTTATAGTCTCAACAGGGTTACCTTTTAACCATCAATCATTCATTGTCCCATCCAACTAAGATCATGACTTTTTTTAAAAGATAAATTCATAAGACATATTATCTCATTTTTTTCTCTTTTATTTATTTTTTAATTTAAAATCCATTGTTATGGTTTGTTAGTCAGTAAATAACAATGCCATTCACTACGTGTAATTAAACTGAACAAGTTGGCTCGTGATGAGACCCCTTGTTTTATAATTATAAGCCATTACCTTGTTTGGTATGCAGTGTTGGTAATGTCAATTTTATTACTTCTTATGATCATGGTAAGCAGGCTCGTGATGAGACCTCTTATCTTTTAATTTTTTCATATAATTTCTTAGAATTACATTCTAAAAAATCACAACCTTAATGGATGGGGTGAACTGATTGTTCTCCTTAAGAATGAATGGATAACAATTTTTAGAGTTTTAAATGCCAAAGCTTGAAAAAGTCTTTACTTTTTATGGATAACCTTTCTCTGCTCAATAAACTTATAATGATTTACAATTTCCTCAAGTTTTCAAAATATTTTGCAAATGTTTTTACAAATTTCCAAAGTTTAATTTTTTATTTTAACTACCCAAAATTGTAATCATTTCTATAAAAATTCTTATTTACATAAAATAAGTACTTATAAAATTTTCTTGAAGATATTTTCAAATAGTAAAAAGCCAATTAAAGACTATTCACAACCTTATTTATAGAATAAACAAAATTGAAGAAAGGAATATGTACAGGTAAGAAGGGGTTACCTCCTTATGAAAAGAATTTATTTAAGACAAGCCCATTCACAGGAAGATATTCTCTCTTTCCTGATAAGTCTTGCAATATGAACGTATATGAGCCTATCTTTTCAGCAATCTGAAATGGTCCAAGCCACATTTTTTGAAATTTGGTATGCTTATGTAATGAACCAAATGGGGAAGAATAAGATCAGTAGGGAATATATTAAGATATTCCACTATGGGTTCACAACAAGATGGGATCACACCAACAGATCTAAAATAGAGATAGGCTAATAGGGCATTTACTGGTTATGTCACCTCTAAAGAGAGGGTGAGAACCAGAGGCTTCCTGGCCCATTCCAGACTCTATCTATAGAAGAGTGGTGAAACACAATACTTAGGGATTTCTCACACTCCCTTGGAGTTTAATTCCCTTTGGATCCTTAGATTAGAAGATCTAATATTAGGATCCAGAAGAGGAGCAAAAACCAAATAGGTTAGGAGTGATGAAAATCCCAGATCAGGAAAATCCACAGGGGGCTTAGTTAGAACGTTGTATAAGCAGATCAGTGCAGAAATAATGCAGAACAGGGCTGGTTTCCCCTATCTTAGGTTGTGTGAGACTTATGAATTGAATTCCAACAAAAAAAAATCAACTAAAATACATTAAATAGATCTCCCACGAATAAGACTAGCTAGAAATCAACCAAAGGGAAGGGTTGTAGTAACTTATAAACATTGTATTGGAGTATCAGCGAGCTAACAACTCTAAAATGGGTTTGGAAACACTTCAGTAGCAATTATATATACAGCAGCAAGAAACAAGATTAATTCTCTTCACAAGGGACGGGGAAAAACAATGATTTTGACCCAAAAATTAATATATTCATAGATCTGCGTAAAAAAAGAGGAATGTGATGGATTTATATGTTAGCTTAGGTCATAAGGGACCTATTCTCTAAATTTGGGCTCAAACATATAATCCTAGCTCAGTTAAACGGTTCCTCCTTCCCCAACTAGGCATAAAAACCCTGATTCCCCATGACTTACTTACTGCAGAATTTTACTAAAGCATGAGAGCGTGATTTACTGAATATTTTAAATACTATAGGGTTTTAACATGGATAAATCAGATCGAAGACATGGCCCATACAATTTTCATGAAAAAGACAGAGAATTTAATGAAGAAATCCCTTGGAAAGGGGGTTGCAACAATGTATTAGACTGCAACAAGAATGTGCAGCGTTATTTTTCAGGAGGTACCACTACTGTACTTTATATTATAGATCTATGAAAAATATGTGGATGAAACATCAGATCTATTATAGATCTGGAAACTATATAACTTTCTTAACAAGATCCCTTTGGAATTTTAGCAAAAGCATGTATAATAAACTGTAGATCTGAATTACAAGTTACAGTACTGCAGAATACACAAGAATTTATGAAGATGAACTTTATTAATGAAACTATTAGATCTAAGGAGACATAGATCAGAAATATAATCCATGGATCACCAAGGGAAAGGCAAGCCCAACACCAAGAGATCTTCTCTCAAATATGATATCAAAGTAGAACAGAAAACCCTCTTGAAAAATAACACAGTATGGGACTGAAACTACGCTAGGGGTTGAATACACTGAATAAACTGAAATAAATTGTAGATCTGATACAAAATTTGAAGAAACACTCTCCTTGTAGGCTAAAAAACACACTCCAAGAGCAGAGGCCCTCAATACAAGCTAGATCTAAGCAGATCTAGAACACCACTTGCTGCAAATCAAAGCAGTTGCAAAACCCTCAATGGTACAGCGCTGCTTATGAAAATGAATCTTGGTCTCCAACCAGATAGTGGATCACTTCGGAAAAGAACTCCTCCAATGATACTCAAGGGAAGATATGAAACCCCTAAATAGGAATTCCAATCACAATCCTCCACTAAACAGTAGATATTGTTATTTGTCTAAGCAGACAAATAGCTTCAGAAAATAATCCATCAACAACCTCTCATGAGCCTTCTCCTCCCCTTTATATTTTTTTGGAGTCTTGGAAAACCCTAATCCACTTCATATTTTACCCCTTTTCACACTTAGGAACCTCTTCTAGAACTGTGTAGTCTTCCAAGGAGGTGCAATGCACTTAACCTGCACTGTTGACTTGTTCAAATCAGATTCCCCTTTGTGGTTTAGATCCCTTTTTCATACTAAGAGTGGTTTTTATTCATATTTTTTTATTCTTCATGGCCTCCTTCCCCTTTCATCCCTCTTTTAAGTGAGAGTGTCAAAATCTTATGTTCCAATTTTCTTGGATGCAAATTTAGGAACATTACAGTCCTCCCCTCCCAAATGTTGCTTGTCCTCAAGAAACTACAAGGATAGAACTGAAAATCATTCCCTCCTTCTTCTGTAGCATCTCCAAATGAAATATTTCCCCAAAGAATCAAGATGCCATGCCCTCAAGCTACTCCTCCAATGTGCATAAGCATTCCTTTGGGGAATAAAAAAAACTCCTTGATGGACATAACATGAAAGTAGGATATACATGGAGGCAATCATCATGTGATCTAAGGCCCCCTTTTGAGGCAATGAATCTGAAATATGTTGGGAGGCATCTCCTCCCAAGAAATCATCCACAAAATTCTGAGTCACCTCCAACATGGTAACTCATGGAACATTTCCTCCACCTCAAGTTCCGGCAAAGGAGGTGGGCTGCATGGCTAAAAGTGTGGAGTAAGAAGATCTTCCTCCCGCTGTTTCCTTCTCCACTTATGATACATATGGGGCTGCTACTGATATATGGCTGAAACATGATGGTCCCCAAGAGAGACCCCAACCACCCCATCAAATCCAACACCCATGAGGTGTCTCCTCCAAAACTTGAGCCTCCAAAATGAGTCCTTCCCCTTGAAGGCAAGATGTGTAATACAGTAACCAAGGACTGGCCATTTCTCTTTCTGAAATATGCACCTTGAGAAACATAAGGAATCAAATGGTTATTGGGCATATTTAACTCTTGTGCCACTCCTCCAATAGTGCTCCCTACGATCAATGTTTTAGCAGCAAAATATGGAAGCATATATACATGGAAATAAGGAGGTAGAACATAGTCCCAATCATGGAACCAATGTAGGGCATTCTTTGCTTGCCTCAATACATAGTGCAACAAGTGTCTTTTCAGCCACTTTTTTTCTGCCACATTCATTCTACAAAATGGAAACATGAAAGCATACTTTGGTGCC
Source organism: Pinus albicaulis (assembly GCA_034641835.2). Taxonomy (NCBI): domain Eukaryota; kingdom Viridiplantae; phylum Streptophyta; class Pinopsida; order Pinales; family Pinaceae; genus Pinus; species Pinus albicaulis. The sequence goes on along the minus strand of CM076570.1, from coordinate 711,235,276 downwards.
AATGATGCACACTGAAAACCATGTAGCATTCCCCCATAATCCACAAATAGAGTGGCCATCATAAACGCTGCAAGTGGCCTCAAGTACATAACAATATAATATGTAAGAAGGAAATATTGTTCTTGACATGATATTCTGCTCACATAGATAAGGAAGTGTAAAATACAAAGCAAGATTTTACCTCCTATTTCTGCAGCATCCAGAAATGTGTGAGAGCAGATTTGCTCCTGCTCCTCCAAGTACAATTCAAGCAACAAAAGTGCTTGCTGCTGGCCCATACTTCCATCATGCAAAACATGTGATGGTGTCATAATGAATGGGGTGAGAATAGTATTGTCATCATGATGCACCCATCCTTCTTGATGTCCCATGATGCAAGTATCCTTCCAATCTTCTCCCCTCTTCACACCCCATGGGAAAGGACATGTCATTGGTTGACCAAACTCTCTCAAGAGTATCCAACGCAGTATTGCCTCTTGCTGCCCTGTATCATGGATTTGCAAGTGGCTTACCAACCTCTTGCTCTCCACCCACATCCACTCAACTCCTTGTGGAAGCCTCTCATCATTCTTCAACTTGGTATTCTTCCAATGTGGGCTATCAACCTCATAAAGCAGCAATTTCTTTCCGTTTCATTTCATGATATGTTGAAATGCACCTTCTTGGAGATCTTTTAGAAAAGACCTCTCCTCCATGATTCTCTTCATTTCATAAGAAATCAAGAGTGTTGAAGGTAAAACACCCCCATAAAGTGGCACAACACCCAGCATGCCCTTCAATATTCTACACCCCAACTCATCATACTGCATGTAATTCAACAAAGGTGCATTGGAATGAATTTTTATCCCCCCTTGGATCAAACCCAAGTTGTACAACGTAGTGCAAGCTTGTTGCTTTTCACAAACAAGGTGTTTTGATCCTTGATCATGTGACGGTAATCTCCCAAGGTTTTCCACAAAATTTTCTGAAATGAAAGTGAATGGGGTTTCATGCATACCTTGGTGAACCTTTGGAACATCTGGTAAGACTGCAAGAGTTCCTCTTTCCCATGTGTGGGCTGATTCAATTACTGCTACAGATGGCTGCCCCTCCAAGTGTAGCGTTGAGATCTCCACAGCCTCTTTTTCTTCTTCTTCTTGAAACCTTCTAGAGGTCTCACTGCAGCTCTCTCCTCCTTGAAACCCTCTTGGAGTTTCAATGCATTTCTCTTTTCTCAATTGTTCAGCCTCCGTGGAGAGGCTCCTCTTATATTTGAATATTGATGAGAGTAATCTCATCCTATCCATCTTCTGATCTTCTGATTTCCTTCTTCTTTCTTTGGCTTGAAGGCCACAGGCTGAGCCAAGAAAGGTGCTCTGATACCACTGTAATGAACCAAATGGTGAAGAATAAGCTCAATAGGGAATATCTCAAGATATTCCACTATGGGTTCACAACAAGATGGGATCACACCAACAGATCTAAACTAGAGATAGGCTGGTAGGTCATTTACTAGTTATGTCACCTCTAAAGAGAGGGTGAGAACCAGAGGCTTCTTGGCCCGTTCCAGACTCTGTCTATAGAAGAGTTGTGAAACACAATACTTAGGGCTTTCTCACACTCCCTTGGATTTTACTGCCCTTGGGATCCTTAGATCAGAAGATCTAAGATTAGGATCCAGAAGAGGAGCAAAAACCAAATAGGTTAGGAGTGATGAAAATCCCAGATCAAGAAAATCCACAGGGGGCTTAGTTAGAATGTTGTATAAGCACATCAGTGCATAACTAACACATACTAGGGCTGGGTTCCCCTAGCTTAGGCTATGTGAGACTTATGAATTGAATTCCAGCAAAAAAAAAATCAGCTGAAAGACATTAAACAGATCTCCCACGAATAAGACTAGCTTAGAAATGGAAAGAATTCATTAAGCTTAGAAGTTTTTTCTTTTTTATTTAGTTATGGGTGCATTGATCATGCCATGGGTAAGTCCTTTTAGATGACAACCTACATGAAATGAATTTAAATGATTATGACAAAAATTCTATTATGGGTCCACAAGGAATTTTAATAGCATGAAATCCTTAAGGAAACAGTCCAATCAGCTACAAAAACAAGGTAAACAACCACACATCATGAATCAGATCCTTGATGCATCCCTTAGTTTCTATTGTATCCATTGAGTTGATAATTCTCCATGATAAATATTTGGTGGATCACTTGCAATAATTTTGAGCTATCTCTTTCCAAATCAGGCAATAGAACTAATAGAAAGACACTTTGATGGATCATTGTAGCTTACTGAAGATATATTTCCACCTAGAACTCACTTTATTATAGTAGTTATACCTATAAGGAAGAATTCATAAAGGAGGATGGTATTTCTTTCTCACACTAGTACCACCATTACCTCTTATTTCATTCACCAAAAATATGTGAGCTTAGGATATCTGCACATAATGATATCAAAATGGCATCCTTATATCTACAAATTATAAACTTCATGTAAAAGAAATCAATCCCAAGGGAACAACAACAATGTCAAGTTTAGTCCAATTTTGTGACTAGATTTTATTTATTTTTTATTTATTTATTTTTATTTTTTTTAATTAATTAATTAATTAATTAATTAATTAATTAATTAATTTATTTATTTTTTATTTTTTATTTATTTTATTTTATTTTATTTTTTATTTTATTTTTATTTTTATTTATTTATTTTTTATTTTTTTTTTCAGCAGCTTTGAAAGACATTTCTTAATGATCATTTGGAGGAACTCTCTTCATGTGTTTTCTGTTGAAAGCTAGTTCACCTTTGATTTTGTATACTTCAATTAAACTGATGACTGCTCATCAAGTGCCACATTTATCTCCTCAGCTTAGCAAATAGCCTTGACATACAATGACAAAATTTTTCCATGGAAACATCCTCTCTCAAAGATGAAATCGAAGTAAAAAAGGGAGGGCTATGTCTCAAGAATAGAAGACATTAGTGCAACATGAGTAGGAAATTTTTTATGTTGATGAATTGCGTGAGATGTGGACTTAGATGCTCCCACTTGTTACTGTACACCCTACAATGTTTAAGTAAGCCATATTAACTTCCAAGATAAACTAGTAAGTGATGAGGTCTATGTTCCTTGATTATAATCTTGTTGATCTGACATTGATTTCTTTTTCAATTTTAGAATAGAATCTGGAACAAGTTTTTTGTATTCATTAATCACTATAGGATGTTTATAGGATGTTTCTATGATTTTGAGGACCATTCATACTCATCAAAATTCATATCGTTGTTAACCAATTTATTTAGTTTAACTTTAATTTAGATCTTGTAGGCCTTGGATGCCACCCAGGAATGAGAAATACTCTCAATGGTGTACCTCCTTTCCAATGAAATTCAAGCATTCAACTTCTCCACTTGATGATGGTTAATGGAAAACATGGTAAACTAACAACCACTATTTTCAAGGAGCAAGTTCTTCACCAAACCAAGATCCTCTGTTATTATCTCAAACTTCCCCTTTGCTAGGATCTTTGATATAAGGTTGGCCACTTGTAAATAGAAGGAACATAAAAAAGGACCACCACTGCATTATGTACCTAGAAATATTTCAGAAACTTCAAAGTGTACTTCCCCTGTCTAAAGCAGAATTCACCTGCAAATTGATATATATGGATATCTCACCCATGGATCTTAAAACCTCTTGCAATTAGAGTGAAATCCTCCTTAGGGTCAACTTCATCCTTTTGACAAATTCTGGCAAGAAACCTAGATTTTTACTTTTTAATGCTCCCATCAACTACATGCTTTATCTTGTCGAGCTATCAAAAATCAATCGTTGATTCCTTAGTAGGTCTTGGAAAATATTCAAGAGACCATTCTCAAGAAAGAAGTTATAGTGTTATACTACTTGGTTATGGCATCCTTCCATAACTTATGAATCTTTTCTTGCTAAACTAGTTTCCAAGCTTCTCTCGATGATCGTATCAGGTATCTCCTTTTTTTCTGAAAACATATCTTCTATTGGAAGCGTAATAAAATGTAAGATACACTAATCCTTGTATTTTGTAGATACATGTTCTGCAATTTCATTCAAATTGTCCCCATAATGTTCTAGAACCTCAAGTAGAAATATTGTCTCTTGGTATGTCCAACTACCACCACTGACACTTGCTCTCTTAGTCATTCCGCGAGGATACAATATGTTGAAACCATTCATGTGCGAAGATTCCTGGTATTATAACATTTTGAACATAAATAAAATTCCTACCATAATAATATATTCTCAATATGAATTTGAATTTAATTGGTAATAAGATGACAAATGTTTTAGAATGCAAGAATCCACAAATAAAGGAAATATAATACAATAGACAGAAAAAAACGTAATCCACAACAAAGGATATCAGACTGATGCTAACAACACTCTATTTTTAGAGTACAAATAGAATAAAACCACTTAACTAGAAAAATAGACTTCACTTGCAATTCAAACACTATGAGAAAGATTAACTGCTCCAATACAACATTGCCATAAAATGGAGAAAAACATAAAAACATTGCACATAAAGGATAGATTGAAGAGTTTGTGTAAAATGATGAATATAGAACAAACAAAATAAATTAATGACCTTCGTTTATAGCATAATTTCACTCTTGGTATCCTTGGTATTCTCTTCCCTTTGATTCTCCTGATTGATTTTGTAAGACTGCTCTCTCATTTGCATAGAACTCTCGATGTTCCAACAATGCAGAGATTTGTGGAAATTCATCAAAAGATTCCATTGTTATTGGATCCAACTGTCCTTCAACAATGAAAATCATTGTTAACAATGGAAATTCTATGAATATATTTTATATCAAATTTTGAATTCTACATGCTACTAGTAATTTGGACCATAATGTGGATGAAAATATTTATACATAATTAGAAACGAAGCTAAAAATGTATCAAAACCAAACTAAGGATACAGAGTCGAAAGTAATACTGAAATGGAATGCAGCCCCAAAATTTGAATCTAGTTTGTGGAAACACCTTGCAAAAGAAACAATATTTTTATTAAAAAAAAAAATCATTGAAAAAATATTTAAATGCATGGATAGATATATCTAAGAAAGTGGAACTACTTTTATTGGGGTGTGTTCTTCAACTAGGCATATTTAAGAATCAATGTACTTTAAATTCAAACTGACTTATGTTGTTACTTGTAGAAATCTTACATTTCTTTTAATTCCTCCCACAATATACATACCATTATCTTTGCCAATGTGGATGCGGTGATAATTGATTTTATCGTTGCATGTGAACAAGCCACTAGATATAATAAGATAATATTAATGTCAGTACTAGATCACATGACTAATTTTGGCCATCTCCTAATCTTTCTTGAAATATTTCCAGAGTAAATAAGCAATAAATACAAGGTCTAACAAGCCCTCCTTGCCAATAGGCCATTAGTTCATTAGTGAGGTTGACCAATTATCTAGCTGAAAATATTGACAGTGATTACCAAGCCATCCACCTGAGTTCCCTTCTCACTATAGTCAGCCCAACCCAAATGGCATGTGTAAAAAATGATGGGGTTTGAAGAAAGTCAAGGCCAATTGTGTATTTTGTGAAGCAACATTCCAGAAAGAGAAAAAAGAACTAACCTTGAGTTTGGCTGAAAATAACATTATTAGTCAAGGTTGGTTAGAAAAGAAAGGAGTTTTTTGCTCAAAATATCAATTCACTGTCAACTCCACAAAAAGTGAAGCATATATAATATAATGTGTCATTTTGAGAACCTAGCCACAAGCCTGAGAAACAAATTGTGTGAATTGTACCAGCCCATCTGAAACTTATATTGGATTTGGATTATTATAATTTTTTTCCTTCTATGTCAACTCAAAGTTTGGATGCCAGAGTGAATCTAACTTTTCCTAGGTTGTCATAGCTATGTTTATTCTACACTAGATAGATATTTGTATTGGAACAAATAAGGCCACAGATACACAAAGAAATTAAACATCCAACAAATAGGTACAAATTCAATATGCCAAACCATATGGAATTCAACAATTAACTTTAAAAATTATTAATTTCTCCAGTTGGACCTCTTAAAAATTGTATTCAATTGGTAGATCTCAACTTTCGATCTATTTCAACATCTGTTATGGATTTTCAATACACGTGAACTTATGATAACATAACACGGGAAACCCTACCATTCTTGGAAACAAATACCACTATACAACAACTACAAGCTAGTAACCATAGGTGTAGAAAGTTCCATGTTTATTCAGTTAAGTAGATTGGTGGCTTATTATTGATTGTGGAAATATCTAAACATATAAGAGGGTTGAGAGCATTTTAACCCAAATAAATAATCTTGAAAAATTGGTATCTAAAGTGGGTGGTCTCGTTTAGTTAATAATTTTCTTAGTCGTCAATCAATTTGACAAGAAGCCCATGTTTTAGTATAATTCCAACTAGGCTTGAGTAAGCATTAGAACATTATTGTTGTGTATGTCTTTTTGGTATATGTGTGTGTAAATCCCTAATATTTTAGTTATAAACCATAAGTATGATTGTTTAAACATTTGTATTCTGTGTTTTGCTACTTTTCCCAAGAGTGGTCGGTACTTGAGTGGCTTTGCATTTTTTTTAGAAGGGTTGTTAAATGAATTGAATTGTTCCAACTAGCATCAAAGTATTTGATTTTATTTATGTTCTTAAATTGCTTACATTTGAGGCTTGGTTCTATAACAATCAATAGGAATAATTTAAACTGGCTAGCTAAAAACATTCAAGATGGTAAATGAGAGTTATTCGATATTATAGTGCTAATATAGAAATATCCATGTTTATTTAGTTAAGTAGATCGTTGGATTATTTTTTGAAAAGTTTTACTTGGTTTTGGATTTTCCTATCAAATCTTGCACGGAATTTAACTGGATTGATTTTGGATCAATGTTAGAGAATCTAGGAAATTTCCTGCACCCTATCCATTCACCAACTTTCAGGGGTTAGCCTTGGCTGGGTCTACCTTGGAGCAGTCATTTAAGGTCATGTGCTAGTATTACCATGTAGGGTTGGTCCTTTCCGGAAATTGGTCCTGGTCTTACCGGATCTCTTCTTGGATAAGGTTATTACTAACCTTGTGTTGTGCCCCTTCCTACACCTATTATCTTTGTTGCTAATGGAAGAATCATTATACATTTTTTCAATTTTATCTTCAAAATGCCAGAATAAATAAATAAAACAACTAAAATTACCTACACACACCTGATTCCTTAGTTTCAAACATCATCTTAAACCACATGCCAAGTAAAACATGGGTGCCATAGATTTATTTGTTGTACTTAGACAGAGGAATGACAAACTCTGAAGGCCTTTCCCTATTGTAGAGTACAACAAAGAAATTCTAAAATCACCTTTTAAGGAAATCAACAGCCAAAAAATCATAGAAAATGGTAAATGGGATATGGTTTGAAGCTTCATGCGTTGTTGCAGCAAGAACGTCGATATGCATGTTGTCACTAGACATAAAAGATGATGACATACTTGCTTTTTTACTATTTGGACGCCTTATACTAAAAAGTAGTTGTGATTTTTCATCCATGTTTATATAGTAAGTGGAAAAATGTTCAACAAATTAGAAAATATAGTTGCTTGCTAAGATGAGAACAATAGCATCATGAAATGCATTAGAAGTCAAACAACATGCCCAATTTTATTTTGTTGATTCCATAAAACAGAGGAAAATGCCAATAAGAATTTGGTTTACCAGTGAGGTTATGGAATCTGCACCCATCAACTAGAATTAATTGACATTGTGGTATGCCCCAGCTCAATGTTACACTAAATCCATGTGTAAGTCCCAAGGGAATTTAGCAGAGAATGGATACCCCTCATAACCTAGCATCCACGCTGATGGAAGTCCATACTAAGTAGTGCAACCCCTAGCGCATGATTCTAGGAATCACTTCCAAAGAGTAGAGAAAGGCATAACTACCTTTAGAAAACTGTATATGCATTTCTTTTGAGTTTTCATAAAGAACATGGGATAGATAGGAGCGAGATATATGGATGATTTTGGAAGAAATTGGAATCATATTCTTGGTTATTATGGCCCAATTATATTATAACAATAATATTATTAATAATCTAATTTTAAGGTCACATCTTTTCAAGACACAAAATTTTATGCATGAGATCCCTTATTTGTAGGACAAGAGACCCAGACCCCCTTGTTTGTAGAATAAGAGACCCAGGCCCCCTTTTTTGTAGGACAAGAGACCCCTCCATCCAACAATTTCAATTTCCAATCTACGAATGTATACATACACCACTATGCAGTTGGAAGTTGAAATTTGATGAAAGTATTAGTCATGTTACAGTTAACAACATCATAGACCATGCTTGGAAGCCCTTAGACGAGCTAGATAGTAGGGATAGAAGAGACTAAAATCAATGTCTACTAGAAGTATATCTAACACCCAACATGACATATAGAAAATTTCAGATGTATCCCATCAAACTCAGCCAACTTATAATTCAGGGATCTATGCCTGCGAAGGTTTGAACCTGGGACATTAACATGGAAACAACCCAACTCAACTAGTAGACCACAACATGGTAGAGTCTAGAATAATACTTGTATTTGCATCATATTGTCATTCTTTAATGGGGCATGCCCTTCCAGAAATTGAAACTTTGTCTACTATTCATATTGTTTTCTTTATACATAGTGCACCGTCTTGTAGTTTTCCAGAATTCACAACATTAGAATACAACTGGTCACAAGGGAAATTCCTTCATGTCAAGGAAGCCACTTAAGTTTTATTTCTGCCTTAATTCAATTTTAATATTCCATTGGCTTGTGCCCAAATAATTAAAATAATATGTAGCATTATGTGTTTCATGATATTTATTGAAGCATCAAATTGGTCATTATTATTATGCCACAAGAATTGAGGGTATGTAGTTAACTGTTAAGCACTCTGGATGTCACGTGTTAATGTTGAAATTCAACCTCAAATAAAGAAGACATGACAAGAAACAAGAAAAACATAATGGATTTTATAGAGTTGATGGAAAATAAGGAACTCATATATAGACTCGGGAGTAAAAGTAAAATCAGTCAATTGGGTCTAACTCTAGCGGTTGAGAGGAAGAATTCTTACCCTCTTGACCCAAATTCAAATCCCATTTGTGACATGTTCACTCTTTGTGAGCCAATTACTGATTGAGGCTCTTCATGAGCCATGAATCAACCTTGCTTACCGGTTGAAGGGTGAGCTACTTTCTTAAATGTGAAAAAATAAAATTGTATGTAAAACAATAAAGTATTATCAATATAATGTAATCACCTCTCTCTATGTCCTTTCAAGAAAAATCCACAATTACCACAAAAAGGCACGAATGATTTATAGTTTAATGAACACCTAAATTCATTAGGCCACATCTAGTATCAATCATAGGAAGTGTGTATAGTGTAAGCACTTAAATACTATAAAATTCTAACACATATATAACAAGAGTAATGTATTGATGTATATCATAGTTGCTCTCATCATAAAAGGGTCATTCCAAGATCTTATGGGCCTGCTTGAGGACAAATCCTATTTGTGTCATGTGATAGATGCTAATATCAAATAATAATCCTTACACTTGATTTACTGCTTGAGGAAGATTCACAACAAGATATGTATTAGAATCACATGATTATGAGTAAACTAAACATTAGGGACAATTTAGTACATGAAAAAATCCAACGAAAACATCACAATCCTGAAATCATGAAAAACTGATAAGTTTGTTGGACTTTGAGTGAGATCTAAAATTATACTTTCTCCATATGAAATCTAATGAGGTCAGAACCACTCTCAAACATCCACAGTCATTTCATGGTAATGTTGAAAATTTATTAAAAATATGAAAATTAAAGATAAAGTAAAATGTCACTTTTATCAATACCAGGGCCATTGGCTTGAATATTAGGTTGCCAACCCAAACAATCTTGTTTCCAATCTTCAATAGCTCCTGAATTTCTAGGGGGTGTAAATTTTTTTAGGGAGCATGCTCCAGGGGGAGATCCAGATGTGCCCCCCCTCAAGCGTGCTTCAGGAGAGAATTGTGTGTGGGGTGGAGTGGGGGGGAGGGGGGGGGGGGGGGGGGGGTGGGGCGGGGCGCAATTTGCACTCCCTCACAACCCCTAGGGGAAACAAGATGATACTAGATTAGTATTAGTATTAGTTTTGAACAAACCCAAAAAGGCAAACTTAGTTACCAAAGTATATTGAAGATATATTCATATTTAATCGTTAAAAATAGGTGCAAAGAAATATTCATATTTAAGTGTTTAATACAATGCACTCCCTTTCTTTATAACATGATATTTTTCAATGGTTAAAAAGTGTGTGTAGGGGTATCCTTACTGATACCAGAGGAAAATAGATTTGTCCTATGACTGGGGATTGGAAATCTCATCCAATAAAAAAGAAAAATAGTATACACATTATTACAAGGACTGCATGCAGTTGCTGCAATAATTTAATATCCAACAGTAGTGGTAGACTCATGAGTAATCATTTAGTGAATGAAAAAGAAATCCCTTCCATCTAATTACAATCCTGCCTCCGTTTCGGCATGAGCTCAATAGGATATCACTAGATATCAAAAAATATCCTTTTACCAAGTCTTAATGGGAAACAATAGTCAAGCAGACTCTTGCTAAATATCCTGTTGGTTTAAAAATAGGGGGGCTTATGGATAATTGTTAATTAGGCTCCCAAGCTAAACCTTAATCAAACACTCAATGCCAAGTACTAATAATTTAACATGACACATGTCTATCACGCGCTTTTCCCACTCCCAAAAAGACATGGTAAATGAGATGCCGCAACTCCCCTCGCACGTCTTCAGGCTCTAGGGGAATCGAAAAATTGAATGCTAGAACATATATCGCAGGCGAGGTAGGATTATGGAGAATCATCACATTGCAAGGTGCTGGAAGAATTGCGGTATGGCTTCCAACTTTTTCAGCCATCACTTAGAACGTGTTCAAATTTTCAAGTTGGCTCTCCTTAGTTTGGTCAGTTCCTCTTCAATCATGTTTGTTCTGTGAGCTTCTAGTTATGTTGAATTTAAAATTTTGAGTGTTGGGGTTTTTGGTTCATTGAGCCTGATATGTCTCAACGTGCAATTGCATCTGTCAATTGGGGTTGGCACTTTGGTTATGTGGGTGATCTATTCAGATCTCTTAAGTACATCCCTCTGGAATTCGTAGCTATCTGGCTCTGATATTATGATCTCTGGTGTATTTCCTCTTTCTCTATTGGCTTATGAGAATAAACCTTGGGTTTGGCACTTGGATCCTGTTGACCTGTCAAGTCATGGGTTTTCCTTGTGTATTGACCCTCTATTTCTGGATTAGCACTACAAAGATTTGCAATAAATTCGTAGAATTATCCGTTCTGACAAATAAATGATTCAAACCAACATAAATTATATTTTCTATGTTACTTTGAAAGCTCGTGATAGTGAACAATAGTGTTTCTCACAAATTACATCTATAATTAGTAATCTGGTTCCGGTAAAAGTTTAAAACATCAACCTGGCATCCTTGAAGCAAAATGTAACATTATATGGTACCTGGTGGTAAATATGCACAAATATGCAGAGCATGGGGCATCCAATAGAGAGTTGTCTGCAAATCCAGTTCAAGGAAACTGAATGAAAAGGACACTGTGAACCAGCTCATCAAGAATACAGAAATTGGGGATAAGGAATCAATACTGACGAACATAGGCCCTAAAAAGGCCACAAGCCACCATATTTCATTAAGTAAATTTCTTTTAAATATATTGGTATATTAGGCTTTTATTATAAAATCTATAGTAGCAAGAAGTACTGAGAAATTTTGTAAGCAGACATGGAAATTTTATATTTTGTTCCTGAGTAAATTTTGTCAGAGATCACAAGTGCAGAGAGCATGTTTCATTCTATTCTTGCAAGGTTCTAGCACATATCTCATTTTTCTTGTGAGTTTGAATCCAGTTCCGAGCTTATAATGAACATAAGATTCCAACCACACAATCAATTGAAATTAAAAAAAAATATGACTAACAAAACAAATATGATAAACACAAAATATTATGGGCTGCATAAAATATCCTAGAAAAGAATAAAATTTCTAATAAATTGTTTAACTATTTGACATTACCATAATAAAAATATAGAATCATCATCATTGCAAAATTTAAGTACCTTCATAGTTGTACTTGAGTCACAGTGAAATGTATTTATCAAAAGAAAGAAAAATAAAGTGAGAATGGGGAGATGACAAGGAGAAAAGTAAACAGCCTACACAGAGAGCATAATGTTTTTATTTAGTTGGAAGTGCATTGAGAAATAGGCTCCAAGGGGATGCATGACTTACAACAGAATACCTTCAGCTTAGGCAACAAGTTTGAGGGGCTACTATTGCAAACATAAAAAAAAAAGGTTTTCATCTGGTAACACACGCCTAGAAGGAAGATAAAAATCAAGGCGTAATGAGGAAATGAGCATTACTGATCCAATCTGATGAATTGCAAATAAATTGAACATTTTGGGATGTACCATAGTAAACCTCCATTTTTCTTCTAATAGACAAATGAATCAACAGGTTTAAGTCTCTTTTCTACAACAAAAGAAAATTTTCTCACTGACACTTAACTAGATTAACCGAATGAGAATAAGTGCATCATGCTATGCCAACAACAGATAGTGAGGCATGGATAAAGGAAACAAGCCAACTTAGATGAATTTTGACTATATTAGAGCATATTTTATCAGCGTTGACTTTGATTCTTGGAGGTGACTTGGAGGAGGTTTGGAATTGGTATCTTGTGGCAGTTTGGTTTTGGTCTTGGATATCTCCCATTGTTATCTAATTCTATAAGAGAAGGATTGTTGGGTTTTCCCCTTGTGGTTTTTCACTGGCTATTGGTAGTCTCTTATCTCATTGTGATCTTCATGTTTTTGAACAATTGTATAATTTCTTTATGAAGAAAACATAATAAGTAATAAGAAGACATCTAATATTCACAAGTAATTATCAAAATGAGAAATTAAGTGTTAAACTACATTGCACTTGGTTTCTCAACCAGCTGTACCAATACCTGATGTTGGCAATATGATGTTGAGTGTTGTCCTTGATGGCAACCCACTTGATAAAGATGATGGCAACCTAGTTGATGAAGTTGTCCCTGATGGAATATGTCTTGATGAACTTGTTAAATGATGTAAATCTGATTTATATACAATGAGTACAGAAGGTAATGATGGAAGGAATGTCAGTATGTGCTAGAACATGATGAAAAGAGTATGTCTCAAGGCATACGCGGATTTGTCTAGACAAAGTAGCGTATGCATGCGGGAAATAACGTGCGAAGTCGCATATGGGCAAAAGCGCTCTAAATATGTAAAACCAGGGGTAACCACCATGGTATTGACCCATTGTATTGAGTAATGATCCGCCTAATTGACCCCGTCCAGGTAGTTTTGGGCTCATGGTATTGTTTTGGCCCATGGTATTGAAAAAAGGGGCTCATGGTATTGAAAAAGGAAAACCCATATAAGGAGAAGAAATTCATTGTGCAAATGAGTGTGGGTGCAAGATGTCTGAGCTTGAATGAATACTCCTCTCCTAAGCATATCTCGAATGGAAAGGGTTACAGTTGAATGAAAGATCTGAATGTATGATGCACCAATGAAGAAATGATGAAGAAGGGAATCTAGATCTGGAATGTATTTGTATCTGCTAGATCTATTTATGGAATGATTAGATCTGAGATGAGGCAAACATCTGTCTGAAGTAAAGGGTAAAATCTGAGTGATGTATCTGTTATAAATAATTGCAATGACCTAAATGTCTAAAGAAATATACACTAGTTCGCCGCAGAGTAAGCACGTATATACGTGGGTTTGCTGAAGAGAAAGCACGTATGGGCAGTAAAATTAGCTCTGTAATATGTACAGAAGTATACGCGGGTTTGTATGGTCGAAGGCGCGTATATACGCAGGATCAGTGAAAGGAAAGCGCGTATGAAGATTAGGGTTTGTTGAAGTATGAAGTATCAAATGTCTGATCTGTTCTGCTATGTTACTGCTATCTGTTGATGATGTATATGATCGAGCTCAAATGTATGGAGGGGTCCGGGCTCAAAAAATATGATGAAACGGGCTCCAGTAAGTTAAATTCTAAAAGTTGAAGCTTTGGATCCAAGTGTGGAAATTGATGAAACGTGTCCAGAAGATGTCAGTGTTGTAGTCGCCGGGTTGTGGTGCTCCTTCCAGGTGAGGCTGGTAAACGAGATCAGGGGGTCGTAGCTCCCTTCCAGGAGAGGCTAGTAAACGAGAGCAAGGGGTCGTAGCTCCCTTCCAGGAGAGGCTGGTAAACGAGCGCAGGTGGGTGCCTGCGTGCTGGTAGGAGGCTGCGCCAACACATATGTTGTAAGATGTTTTCTCTATAATAAAATATTGAAGGCTGAGACGATGGTAGCGGTGGTTTTCTCCCGACTTGGGTCACCTAAAATCCTAGTTTTCATGTCTGTTTCTTATGTGTGATGATTTATTCTATTCTTACTGCACATGTTTACAGTTTATTGCACATCTAATGAATGAATGATGGAATGATATAAGTGAAGAATTAATGGCATAACAAGATCTCTGTGTATACGCGAGTTTTATGAATGATATCCGCGTGTATACGCTAGTTAGCTTCAACAAAGTAGCGTATGGGTTTTAGTGAATGGAAAAGTAAAAAGTTTTGATTAAGTCCTAAATACTGATTCACCCCCCCCCTCTCAGTATTATTCCCAACAATTGGTATCGGAGCAGGTCCTTCTGCAGAAGCTTGATCGCTTGAAGGAGATCCGTTGCAATGGGAAGGAAGCAAAAGAAGAAGGCTACTGAAAAGGAGATATCTCAGAAAACATGTGCAGCAGAAAATGAAGAAGATAAATCAGGTGTTGATAGTTGTTCTTATGATTCACTTTCTGGTGCATGCAATGATGAAGATAGTGAAAGGAATGCTATGGATCTAGAAGAAGCTCTCAAGATCAAAGTTGAAGAAAAACAAAGATCACTTAAAGAGAAAGATTCTATCTACAAAGAGGTGATCTCTAGAATGAAAGAACAGATAAACGAGTATCAAGGGTTGTACGATGAAGTAACCAACTACAGTGAAAGACTTGAAGCAGAACTCATCGCTCACAAAATAAATCTGGAAGAATCAAATAAGAAGAATGAAAGACTTGAAGCAGAAATCATCTCTCTGAAAGCAGATCTCAAAGCATCGAATAAGGAGCATGAAGAACTTCTACTAGCATTTGAAGAACAAGAAAATGGGCTGAAAGAAGAAATCTTGAAACTGAATGATCAAGTAGAAGAAGGAAGAAGGGTTGAAGAAAGTATGAAGAAGCAATGCCAAAGCTTGGAGGTTGAGGTAAATATTCCCAAAGGTAAATTAGAAGAAAAAGATAAATTGTTGAGGTTTCAAGATAGTACTAAGATTCTGGACAATATTCTTAGTAGTCAAAGGTCTCCCTCTATCAAACTTGGTCTCGGTTTTCATGAAACGGTTAAAGGAGATTCTAGTTCACAAGGAGGTGCTAAAGAATCAAAGGACATCAATGCAAAATCTGAAGTGTTGAAAGAAACAAAAGGTCAACCGACAATCATGAATTCTCAAAGGAAATCATTCAATAATGTTGAATGCTTTAAATTTCATAATCATGGACATGTTGTAGCCAATTGCAGAAGCAGATTGTTTCAGCCACAAACAAACAGATCCTACATAGAAAGGTACTCTGGTTTCTTCAAGGGATATTGCTTTTCATGTAACAAGTATGGACATAAAGCAGCTGATTACAAAAGAAGGAAGATTAGAAATACTCATTATGATTCTTATGCTTATTTCTCTGGACACATGAGATGTTATTCTTGTAACAAGTATGGACATGTAGAAAAAGAATGCAGGTTGAACAGATCTGAGAAAGTGGATAATTTTCAGCACAAAATTAGAAAGTTCAAGCAAATTTGGAAAAATAAGGAGGACCGGTCAGAAACGTAGGGAATATTGACCCTACTGCAGTCATCAGCTTTTGAAGCTTACTTCTCTTAATGACTGCAGAAGTGATGTGAGATACATTATGGAGCTTAGTAATGTATCGTCACAGGGGGAGCGATGTATGATGATTCTCATGGTTGATTTAGCAAATCTGGTTATGATTATTGCTGACAGAGCATCTGACATGAAGAAGACAGGTACAGGAAGGAAAAATTCAGGGGGAGATGGAGGAATGTGAAATTTTCTATAATTCACTTTCCATACGCGGGTTCAGTGAACTAAAGCCGTGTATACACACGAGTTCTAGCAGACACAGTCGCGTATGCATTGATGATAAGAGAATTGGGATGACAGCTGAAGATCAGGAGCAGAGGTTCAGGGGGAGCATCAGTCTGACTGCTAATGATTGTACTGTTAGCATTATTCTGGTTATACTCATGCTAATGAAATGATACATGGTTTCTTATGTTGAAGATTATGGATGAGCCCAGATTTCTTATTTGATGAAGAATATCTTTTGGATATGATGGAAGTCTTATGATTCGGAAATCCGGACAGATCATGTAGAGATTGTTGCTGATGACTTGCTGTTAAAAGTATTCATATTGCACAAGCTAAGGAGGAGCCTTGGACATATGGAAAGGATGTTTGGATGCACATTTTTAGGGGGAGCACTAGTCTTGCTGAGTATAATGCATTGTTGGCATTATGATGATTCTGAAATATGATCTCTCTCTTGAGGTCTTTTTGGTATTGGTCATAAAAAGTCATACTTGTAATTTGATAAAAAGGTCTTGTTGAGACCCATGATGTAAAATTGTAATATTCAATCATGTAAGGACTTGTCAAAATTTGTAAACCCACTTGGTTGGGTATTTGAGTCTCATATGTAAATCCACTTGGATGGATATTTGATGTAAGTATGAGTCATTGGTGATAGGAAGATCATAGAGTCATGTACTTCATTGAAAAATATGTTTGTAGGTTCAGCATGAACTCAGGGGGAGCATGGTCACTTCAGTGTACATCAGATCTGCAGAACGCTTCCTTCTACAAGAGGAGAAAAAACCTTGTGTTGGTTTTGGTCCGCCCTCTGCCCTTGATGTCAAAGGGGGAGAGTGACATGGTGTTTGAATAAAGAGAAAGAATGGTGTCAAGAGTGACATGGTGTCATTGTATTCTTAATGTATCTATTTGTTGTGGTGATCAAACACCATCATGGTTGCCATCAAGTCCAAAGGGGGAGATTGTTGGCAATATGATGCTGAGTGTTGTCCTTGATGGCAACCCACTTGATGAAGATGATGGAAACCTACTTGATGAAGTTGTCCTTGATGGAATATGTCTTGATGAACTTGTTAAATGATGTAAATCTGATGTATATACAATGAGTACAGAAGGTAATGATGGAAGGAATGTCAGTATGTGCTAGAACATGATGAAAAGAGTATGTCTCAAGGCATACGTGGATTTTTCTAGACAAAGTAGCGTATGCACGCGGGAAATAACGTGCCAAATCGCGTATGGGAAAAAGCGCTCTAAATATGTAAAACCAGGGGTAACCACCATGGTATTGACCCATTGTATTGAGTAATGATTCGTCTATGTGACCCCGTCCAGGAATACCATCGAAATTAATGTGGTTTTGGCTCATGGTATTGATAAAGGGTAAACCTATATAAGGAGAAGAAATTCATTGTGCAAATGTGGGCAAGAAGTCTGAGCTTGAATGAATACTTCTCTCTGAAGCATATCTGAATGGAAAGGGTTACAGTTGAATGAAAGATCTGAATGTATGATGCACCAATGAAGAAATGATGAAGAAGGGAATCTAGATATGGAATGTATTTGTATCTGCTAGATCTGTTTATGGAATGATTAGATCTGAGATGAGGCGAACATCTGTCTGAAGTAAAGGGTAAAATCTGAGTGATGTATCTGTTCTGAAGAATTGTAATGACCTAAATGTCTGAAGAACTATACGCTAGTTCGTCGTAGAGTAAGTGCGTATATACGCGGGTTTGCTGAAGAGAAAGCGCGTATGGGTAGTAAAATTGGCTCTATAATATGTACAGAAGTATACGTAGGTTTTTATGGTCAAAGGCGCGTATATACACAGGATCAGTGAAAGGAAAGCGTGTATGAAGATTAGGGTTTGGCAAGAAGTCTGAGCTTGAATGAATACTTCTCTCTGAAGCATATCTGAATGGAAAGGGTTACAGTTGAATGAAAGATCTGAATGTATGATGCACCAATGAAGAAATGATGAAGAAGGGAATCTAGATCTGGAATGTATTTGTATCTGCTAGATCTTTTTATGGAATGATTAGATCTGAGATGAGGCGAACATCTGTTTGAAGTAAAGGGTAAAATCTGAGTGATGTATCTGTTCTGAAGAATTGCAATGACCTAAATGTCTGAAGAACTATATGCTATTTCACCGCAGAGTAAGCGCGTATATACACGGGTTTGCTGAAGAGAAAGCGCGTATGGGCAGTAAAATTAGCTCTGTGATATGTATAGAAGTATACGCGGGTTTGTATGGTCGAAGGCACGTATATACGCAGGATCAGTGAAAGGAAAGCGTGTATGAAGATTAGGGTTTGCTGAAGTATGAACTATCAAATGTTTGATCTGTTCTGTTGTGTTACTGCTATCTGTTGATGATGTATGATTGAGCTCAAATGTATGGAGTGGGTCCAGTCTGAAAATATGATGAAACGTGGCCTGCAAGTTGTGTTCTAAAGGAAGCTTTGGATCTAGTGTGAAAATTGATGAAACTTGGTCCATGGTGGTGCTGAGGGTTGTAGCCTTCAGTCAAGGGGTTGTAGCTCCCTTCCAGGTGAGGCTGGTAAACGAGATTAGGGGGTCGTAGCTCCCTTCCAGGAGAGGCTAGTAAACGAGAGCAGGGGGTCGTAGCTCCCTTCCAGGAGAGGTTGGTAAACGAGCACAGGTGGGTGCCTACGTGCTGGTAGGAGGCTACGCCAGCACATATGTTGTAAGATGTTTTCTCTATAATAAAATATTGAAGGCTGAGACAACGACAACGGTGTTTTTCTCCCGACTTGGGTTTCCACCTAAAATCCTGGTTTTCATGTGTGTTGCTTATGTGTGATGATTTATTCTGTTCTTACTGCACATGTTTACAGTTTATTGAACATCTAATGAATGAATGATGGAATGATATAAGTGAATAATTAATGGCATAACAAGATCTCTGTGTATACGCGAGTTTTATGAAAGATATCCGCGTGTATACGCTAGTTAGCTTCAACAAAGTAGCGTATGGGTTTTAGTGAATGGAAAAGTAAAAAGTTTTGATTAAGTCCTAAATACTGATTCACCCCCCCCTCTCAGTATTTTTCCCAACACCTGACAAATGATTCAATTCAAATCTACTCTGTTAAAATGACAATGTACTGTTTTTTTTAATATGCTTTCAAAGTACCAATGAAAAATCTTCTCTCGGGCTGAATTTATATCCTTTGTTTTACAGTACAATTCATACCCAACAAATATAACATCGCATCCCTTTCAATACACATCTAGGGCAAGTTATATCAGTCATATTACTATCTATATGGATTGTTGTAGCCAATGAGTTCAATGCCCAACTTGAATATGTATTGTGTGTCTGAATTTTAGTGCAATGTGTTTGCTGCAGATAAATTCCAAATCTATAATACTGTCTCTTCAGTGTGAAAACCCAATTGGAGTTAAAATCACAGTGGTACAGGCCAGTGACTTAGTCTAGTGAATATTGAGCTGGGAGATCTGGTGAGCATTCTATTGTTTAGCAATTAGGAAAAAAATAATCTATGCCCAAACTCATGGCTGTAGGAGAAACTAGCAGAGTGTAAGGCTGAGGTAATCATTTGACTGTCACCAATAACAAATGCGTTAATTCTCTAATTAATGAGGGCTTTAATCGTAGGCACAATGCATGCATAGCTAGCACTTAGAATTTAGCTACAAGTGAGTGTTTTTTTTTTAATTATCAAATCCCAATGATTCTAGCAATACATCATCCCACTTCCAATCTTCAGTTTAATAAACATAAACATAAATTGAATAACTATTGATGGAAATTGACTGGCTATTCATTGATGAGATGGCCATTAAATTACCAATAGAGGAGTATTGGATACATAACATTCCACCACATGCAACTAAATACCATGAAGACAAAAAATTATGATGGAAATCCAAATAGGAAAACTAAAATTTGATGGGGACTTTATTAAGCTGAGGAAATAATTACAGAGGGGTGAGCTATACACAAATTTTGTGTATTGTTACTCACTAACAATATTGCAGATTTTTTTGGCTCAAAGAAAAAGTTTGAGCTTTTAGCAGGTTTCTTCTCCCATGTCATCCATGGTTCTGTAACTGCTCCTCCTTTACTTCCTCTCCATATCCCCTGGTTGTTTTTGCATCCAATTTTTTTTTTTGTTACAGGGTTGTGTTGGAATGCAAACCCTTAGGTGATTTGTTTCACCCTCTTAATGCTTCCGAGCTTTTGTCTTCATGTTTATTGCTGAGTCCAAAATTTTCCAACGAATTAATTTTTTTCCGAAGTTTTAAATGTGGATTAATTTCGGATCAGGTTGTCTTTTGATCATCCCATCCCCCAGGCTATCGATGAAAAAGTGGGTGCCTAGGATTTCCCATATCCGACCAATTCTGCTTCCATGGACTTCAGTTTCATAACTCCAACGATTTACTTAGCATCATCCAGATAAATATTTTCCTTGTGCTTTAAATCCTCGTCTTCTTCCAGTCTCTCTTGGGCTCCATCATGGATTGTATTACCAGGACATACACACTCAATACCATGAGGAAATTCTTTCATAGGAGACCACACATGGCCTATAATGGGGACTAGTGATGTAGTGAAACTGTATATTTTCACAATTCATAGATCTGTGGGTTATGGGCCCACGATCCGAACGAAATAATTCACTGCGCAGCCACAAAATCCTTCTTAAAGCACCTGGTATTAACTCTGGATCCTATTGTATTTACACAGCGAACATATACATGCATCTATTACAGGATAACATGTAGCTCCTACGGTATAATCCGAAAGTGCATTCTCTTCCATTGCACTACGTGCATGTGATTTACAATATGGGCACTTACTATATCCCCAAAAACGGACCATCTGCCAACTGATGTAATTTTCACCTCTACAGAAGTTCCAAGCATGCTGTCAGGAACCATAATAAGCACTTGAACATATGATTTGGTATGTCCAACCAAGTGCATACCATCTGCAGCAGAATTTGTTATCCAAGCTCTCTCTATTCGACCTTCCATGCCCACATATAGTGTGAAAGACTCAAAATTGTTTGTCAACTCACGACTTCGTTTATGTACTTCAGAAGTAGGAACCTTTCTCATTCTAACATCTGGCGTTCATGACCTTGGATAGATTGTGAAATGTGAACATGTGGAAACTTGTATTCTTTGATCAGATTAATAGTGGTATCGAAATCTTCCTTTGTTTCACCTGGAAATCCACATATCACATCAGTCGCTATCTGCATGTCTGGAACAAGTTGCATTAATGTATCAACCACAAATCTGAATTCACTGATTGCATATTCACACTTCATAGCATTCAAAACAGAATCACTCTCTGACTGCACTAGGTGGCCACATTCTCTGCTTATTAAGAAAGATGTCTATTTCCATCAGCGTTTAAGGCATGTATGATAACATCCTTTAATATTCCAACCGAAATCGCGACCTATAGCTAGAAGAAACCTTATGCGTTACCGTAGCAAGTGCCGAGGAGGCAAATCATGGCCTTAGGGCAGGAGAAATGTTCGATCTAAAAAAGAACACACAGTCACATAGAAATTCAACAACCAATACAACTTGTTTACACAATGACAAAATTCATGCTAATAAACACCAGATTTATATTAATCTTGAATTTGAGTTACAACACGCATATACGAGCCAGATCTCCCTATCGCATTTGATGTTACATCGTGTCTGCCCTCCTTCACTATACCGAAGTCTATAATTTATATGAAATACAATACATCTAATGGATCATTTCAGATCCATTCATTTGTGTTAGGATCTCCTAATAATTTGCTAAAATCATGCATTTCTCTATTTTTAAAATAGGTTAACTATACAAATAGCAACTTTATTAATAAAAATTTAACAATCTCAACAAAATGTGGGTAATCTCGTCTTCATGCTATGCTTTCTCCTTTCGCACCATTGGATTCCAATTTTAATGAAGGGTGCTCGGATGCTCCTACATCAGAGTCCCGAGGTACAAAAATTTCTTATGACCTCCTGGTCATATGTCTTCTTTATTTCTTAGCAATTCTACCCACATCCTCTGTGGAATTGCCCTTTGTGATCTTCCCATAACAACATTTTTGAACAATTCTACCCACATCCTCTGTGGAATTTCCCTTTGTGAGCTGCAAAAAAACCTCTGCAATAGCAAGTCCTCTATGCTACCAGATACCTCGCCAAGCTTCTCTCCTTTGATCCCAGTCTTTCGGCATCTCTCTGGTTCTCTCCTCTAGAATCATTTGAGCACTCTGCTCTAGGCTGCTGCAATCTTCCCACTTTCCTCTGCTGCTACCTTCACAAAATATAAAAACTGCAAGATTTACAAATTTTTAACATCACTATACCTCTTCTTCTTCGCAGGAAATCCTTTCCCTGCTTTGATACCACTTTGATGCAGTGAAACTGCATATTTTCACAATTCATGGATCTATGGGTTATGGGCCCACGATCTAAACGAAATAATTCACTGCGCAGCAACAAAATCCTTCTTAAAGCGTCTGGTATTAACTCTGGATCATATTGTATTTACACAACAAACATGTACATGCATCTATTACAGGAGAACATGTAGCTTCTACAGTATAATTCAAAAGTGCATTCTCTTCCATTGCACTACATGCATGTGATTTACAATATTGGCACTTACTATATCCCCAAAAACAGACCATTTTCCAACTGATGTAATTTTCACCTCAACAGAAGTTCCAAGCATGCTATCAGGAGCCACCATAATAAGCACTTTAACATATGATTTGGTATGTCCAACCAAGTGAATACCATCTGCATTAGAATATGTTATCCACGCTCT
The DNA here is from genome assembly GCA_034641835.2 of Pinus albicaulis. NCBI lineage: Eukaryota > Viridiplantae > Streptophyta > Pinopsida > Pinales > Pinaceae > Pinus > Pinus albicaulis. Next base: position 711,212,064 of record CM076570.1, on the reverse strand, counting down.
CTCTATTCAGCCTTCCATGCCTACATATAGTGTGAAAGACTCAAAATTGTTTGTCAACTCATGACTTCGTTTATTTACTTCAGAAGTAGGGACCTTTCTCATTCTAGCAGCTGGCGTTCCTGGCCTTGGATAGAACTGTGAAATGTGAACCTATGGAAACTTGTATTCTTTGATCAGATTAATAGTGGCCTCGAAATCTTCCTTTGTTTTACCTGGAAATCCACGTATCACATCAGTCGTTATCTGCATGTCTAGCACAAGTCGCATTAATGTATCAACCACAAATCTGAATTCACTAATTGCGTATTCACGCTTCATAGCATTCAAAACAAAATCACTCTTTGATTGCACTAGGCGGCCACATTCTCTGCTTATTAAGGAAGATGTTTGTTTTCATCAGCGTTTAAGGCAAAGTAAACTTTTCGGCAACGCTGTGAATATCCCAGGCAACGATCTCCACTTAAACGCATCAAATGCACATCTGCATTTACTGGAAAAGGCATGTATGATAACATCCTTTAATATTCCAACCGAAATCACGACCTTTAGCTAGAAGAAACCTTATGCATCATCGTAACAAGCGCCGAGGAGGCAAATCACGGCCTTAGGCCAGGGGAAATGTTCGATCTAAAAAAAAAACACACAGTCACACAGAAATTCAACAACCAATACAACTCATTTACACAATGACAAAATTCATGCTAATAAACACCAAATTTATATTAATCTCGAATTTGAGTTACAACACGCATATACGAGCTAGATCACCCTATCGTGTTTGATGTTATATCGTGTCTGGCCTCCTTCACTATACCGAAGTCTATAATTTATATGGAATACAATACATCGAATGGATCATTTCATATCCATTCGTTTGTGTTAAGATCTCCTAATAATTTGCTAAAATCATGCATTTCCCTATTTTTAAAATAGGTTGACCATAAAAATAGTAACTTCATTAATAAAAATTTAACAAACTCAACAAAATGTGGGTAATCTCGTCTTCATGCTATGCTTCCTCCTTTCGCACCATTAGATTCCAATTTTAATGAAGGGTGCTTGAATGCTCCTGCATCAGCTAGGGAGGAAACAGTTTCCACTTCGCCCCACATAACCCTTTCTCTTTGAGCACTTGCTAAGGATTAAGCTTGGGCATAATTAAATTCAAAAAAACCCTAAATTTTACTTCCTGTTGCTACCAACCATAGAACCTTTAAATTGGCATTGAGACCAAAATAATATGACTTTCTCTAGATTCAACCCAGACACTGAAGTGGGGTTTCTCTCAGTTTGCCAATGTGAATTTTGAAATTTTGTTGTGCATTTGCATGAATTTAAACTACTCATGGGTTCCTCTCCTGGTTGCCCAAAAAAATGCGAGGACCCTTTTTTCTCGCACAAAATCTCATGTTCAAATGAATTCCATGTATAAATATCTGTTGGGTGCTCTGATAGGGATTCGATCCCTGGATAGTCATCTCTAGCTTTAACTTAGCTGACGTGCCTGCAAAGGAGACCAAATTTGTGTTATCATTGATTATTGTTTGTTCTCCTCCCCTTGTTTTGTCCTATGCAATCAAAATAAATGGTGACCAATGACCAACGCGAGTTGCTTCCATTAACACCCTACAAAATAAAAATAAATGATGACCAATGAAGAAGACCAGGTTCCTCATTAACAACACAACCCACTGATCAAAGAAAATCTGGAAAACAAAAATGCATTGCAAACAGAACACAACTCATCACCATTTGTGGGTTGTTCTTCAAAGAATACACAATTAAAATTACAATGATACTCACTATCAAATAATATTTCATTGATTATAAAGAGTATTATTTGCACAAAACAAATAGTTGTGTGATATAAATCACATATATTTCATTGATTACAAAGGGCATCTACTTGCACAAAACAAGCAGTAAGGAATATAATGGTTCTAGATGAACATTGATTAAGCCTCTATTATTTTTGTTAAGAAGAAAAGAGCAGGTAGCAGAGCAAGCTATTCATACAAGAATTTCACGTACTTTTCATTTCAACGTGTTCATTGTTATTGAATTTTGCATACAATTGGAAAAAATCACATACATGTTATACTGGCGTCCTCTCTTCTCTTTCCGCACCACTCCTTGCACACACACATCCTCTGGAAAAACTCGTTATGGTTCTTCCTACTCATTTAGCCATAGGGTAAATCCGACCAAATTATCTACAACCTGCAGAAAATAAGAAAAGCAGATAAACGGGGTTATAAAAGCTTTAGAACATAACTTGTTTACTCATACTCTTTGGGCACAATCTATTTAGGGTGAAATTGATTACATTAATGACACTTGCAGTGATGCATCATCTGACTGTTGTACTTGTTGGAGAAGAAAAAAATGCCACTTGAATCTGATCATGATATATGTGACATGCCCATCCATCATATTCGTGGAGTTGTGGAGGCCCAATCTAAAAAATATTCCAGTTGAGCGTATAAGTGGACATATGTCATTGGTGTATCATTGAGTTAGATTTCCAATGGAGATTAAATTCGATGTAAAAATGAAAAATAAATGTAACTGTGTAAAGGGGAATTTAAAATGAAAAATAAATGTGAATGTGTAGAAGAAAGTTAAAATGAAAAAAAAAAAAAAATTGTGATCACTAAAAAAATATGGAGGGAAAGAGACAAGGAGGGTTTTTTATGTGGAGGGAAAGAAGCAAAGAGGGTTTTGTTATATCTTCACCAACACCTTATGTTAATAGCAAAAAATGAGCAGTTTCCTATGTTTAATTTTTTATTTCAGATGGGTACATATCTCTTCTCATTCAATGTATATTTATATATTGAATTGTTAAAAACTAAATTAGAGTGAAAATGTGGTGGTCATGAGTTTCATTGAGAAGAACCCCATATATATATGACAAGGATATTGACTGTGTTAATATGTGTTGTGGTTAATCATTTTAATAGAAACTTCCATGTTGGATTAGTAGTGATTGTATAGAAGTGTATAATTTTAGCATATTAGATGGGTCCATGAACCCATCTACCTAAATTTTAACATTGTAGATGAGGGTCTCTAAATTTGAACACTTTAGATAGACTCAAAGATCCCTTTGTCTCTAAATTTAACACTGCATATGGATTCAAAGAAGGGGGTCTCTGAATCCGTCTTCAGTGTTAAACTTTAGAGACAAAACGGTATTCAAAATTTTAAGACTGTGGATGGATTCAGAGACCCCTTTGTCTCTAAATTTTAACATTGCAGCTGGATTCAGAGATCTTTGTAGCACAATGTAACACTTCAGTACCAAAATTTCAATTTTCCATTTTTGGAGTGACACAGTTAAAAATTACTGACATAAATGACTAATTCATATACTTGTTGTACTTGTTATTTGATCATATTTTTATTCTTGGACTATATTAGTCATTTACGTTAATCATTATTAATTTTTTCACTTATTATCTAGTCATATATTTTAATACTAGACTAAATTAGTCATTTAAGTTAGTCGCTTTTAGTTTAGTCACTTATTATCTAGTCGTATATTTTATCCCTAGACTAAATTAGTCGTTTAAGTTAGTCATTTTTAGTTCGGTCACTTAAAATTGCTCAAGTTGAGTAGTAATTCACTTGAAATAATAGCGGTGACTACTGTTTTTAGTCACCTAATCACTAATTTCATCATTTTCTACTAGTGATGTTTATGCATGTTCATTTATAACTTTATATTAAAAGTTAACTATCACCTTTAGTTGACATCTACACCTAATTATAAGATTCATGTTCAAATGCATAATGTACAACATGTGTTTTGTAATTTGCAATTTCAATCTGGATTCATTTTAAATAACAAGTGATAAAACAACAAGTTAAACAAAACATAATAATCATCTACTAACATTATAACAACATGATCATGCAAAATGTCCCAACTAAATGCAAATTTACATGAATCATTGCTACATATTCATGAACTTAAATATGTAAAACCATATATGATTATTTTATGTCATGATCATACAAAATGTACCTAAATATCCCCTTTAATAGACATCTACACCTAATTATAAGATTCATGTTCAAATTCATAATGTACCACACGTGTTTTGTAATTCAGAATTTCAATTTAGATTCATTTTTAATTACAAGTGACAAAAAAAACAAGTTAAACAAAACATTAGAATCATCTACTAACATCATAACAATATGATCATGCAAAATGTACCAACTAAATGCAAATTTACTTGAATCATCGCTACATATTTAAGAACTTAAATATGTAAAACCATCTATAATTGTTTTATGACACGGTCATGCAAAATGTACCTAACTAACACCTTTAATAGAAATCTACACCACATGTGTTTTGTAATTTTCAATTTCAATAGATTCATTTTAAATAACAAGTGACAAAACAACTTTAAACAATATATAAGAATCATATAATAACATTATAAGAACATGATCATGCAAAATGTATCAACTAAATGTCAATTTACTGGAATCATTGCTACATATTAATGAACTTAAATATGTAAAACCATCTATGATTGATTTATGACATGATCATGCAAAATGTACCTAACTATATCACCTTTAATAGACATATACACCTAATTATAAGATTCATGTTCAAATGCATAATGTACCAGATGTGTTTTGTAATTTTCAATTTCAATAGATTCATTTTAAATAACAAGTGGAAAAACAACTTTATACAAAACATAAGAATCATCTACTAACATTATAACAACATGATCATGGAAAATGTATTGGAATAAATGAAAATTTACTTGAATCATTGCGACATATTCATGAACTTAATTATGTAAAACCAAGTTTTAAGAATCAAACCATGATTCATGCAAATTGTACCATGCGAAATGTACATAAACTCAAAAATTAGCATGTACTAAATCATAATTTAAAGAGTTATAGATTTAAAATTTGTCCAATATTTATATCATTCAATAAAAGTAAATATAACATGTATTATATAAAAATAATGTCAAATAAAATGTTGCATCAAGTTATAGAAAAGTAATATAACATGTAATATAAAAGCATTGTCAAATAAATGTTGCATCAATTTATAGAATTTCGCTGAAATATATTTTCCACCACCCTCCTTGTGCTCTCATTTAAAGAATGGGGGCCCACACAACGTGTGTAATTGCATATATATACATGTATAAGAAATTTGTGTACATTAAAATTAAAATTTAATGTTTTAAAATTAAATGAGAATATAGTTTCATAAGGAAACTAAAAAAAAAAAAAATCATGCAATACTTCATGTAGTTCTCCCTCCATTGTCCTCGGCTAGTATCCGCCAAGCGTCACACCTTCCTGGATAAACTATATATATATATATATATATATATATATATATATATATATATATATATATATATAAAAATTTTAAAATTTTGCAAATGAAAATGCATAAACTCATGCAATTTATTAAAAAAAATGTTAGACGACTTCTTCAAATTGTTTGGGTGTTCCTATCCCCATCCTCAACTCCATATCTAAAGTCATTGGAGAACATAAATCATCTCCAAAAACCTAAAATTCAAAAAAATTTAAACTGTAGAATAACTCAAGATCTATATCATTTTTTAATGAAACTTGCAATTAATTTATAACTTGAAATATAAGTGAGAAATTGAATACATGCGACAATGGAATATTTGGCACATCTCCTAACCTGGAAGAAGAGGGTGGTGCCATTTCAAAAACATCGAACAGAAGTGGAATAGAACATTTAATTATATACAAGTGTACACATAATTATTTCTTTTAAAAATGTGTCCTTATGATACTGATATAATAATAGAATAAAAATTTTACATCAACATCATGAACTCTTAAAAAACACTAAGATTTCCCAAAATATCATCTTGATTGCCGGAACCTGAACCTTGGACCATGATATTATCAAAATTTTCATTCAACATGCGTGTAAACTGCAAATGGTGAACATATGATAAATTTATGTTAGAATACCACATACATATAAACATATATATGTAAATTACAAATTACATTAAAATATCCACCCTAACCATTAAAACATATCAATCCCATGCCCTCTTCCTCATGAAGAATTAAGTCTTGCCAACCATTGTAAAAATCCTTTGCATATGTTCTAAGCTCCTAAATATTCATGTTGTCTTTCTCCTCATATGTTTTATATACAAAATTATCATGTGTATTAGCTCGTCCTCTTTGTCGATTCAAACCAAGATCAATTCCACAAAATCCAGTCTGAATGTGGTCTATGATGGCATCCCTTGCTTCTTGAATAATTTTAGAAGTGACATCATTCTCTCACCGCAAAGTTTCCACACGAGGAGGTCGACTTACCAAAGGTGGCTCAGGGAAAAGCAACTCAATATCATGCTTATCGCCCTTACCATCACATAATCAACCTTTTCCAAGACTAAAAAATTCATAAGGAAGGTCATTATAATTGGATTTCATACGCAAAAAGAATTCTGTATAAAATAATTTTGCAAACTAAACGGGAAACACATCATTCCATGACAGTTTTCCATAGGTTACAAGTTCCATATCATACAAATGGCAGGCTATATTAGGATGCTTGAAATAGTGCACTTTCAACATCTTTCATTTCGGCCCTTCCTTGAAATTAAACATAGATTTTTCCATTTCTTTTGTAACCCTGATTTTAACATTGACTCATGTATCGAAACCCATTACTGCTTCCTTTCTACGCCTCATTATTTCTACAAAGCTATCCATGGTTGGCCCAAGCTTCTTATAAACATCTACAAGTGTGATTAGAGAGTGCATAACTACTTCTAAGCTTTCCTATCTCTCTGTAGGGAGCTCCAAACTCCCAAGATATTTACTCAATTTTGAATAAATACTTTAACACCTTTGTAATGTGCATTTTTGGATGTTTGTTTCCTAAGGTAAATTATTGAGAATTTCATATGGATAAGTTGTAGTTGGTGTATAACACTCTTCTTGAATTTCACAATTTGGCCTACATCTTTTTCGAGCAACATTTTCACCCTTTGCATCAACATATTAAATTATGTATAAATAAAAAAACATGTGAACAAATGTACAAATTTGTTTTAACATAAAAATATATATATATATATATTTAATTTAACAAAATGATGACCATGATAATAAGATTGAGATTGATGGCCACCTCGGGATGGATGAGCACCATCATGCCCATTCGGAGGTGGTTAAAAACCAACATGACCACCCATTGATTTCCTACCATGGGAATGTGTATCACCACCCTCACGCAATGAAGATGGTTGAGCACTAGCATGACCATCTATTGATTGGCCACCAGGGGAATGTGTACATACATATGATTCTATCTATTTATCATTTAAAAGTATATATATATATATATATATATATACCACAATGGCATGAACCATATCCCTCCATTAACTAAGTAGATACTCTTTTCATCCCAACTTCTAAAAAAATGAACTTTATTAAAAATTGATTTAACTCGCTAAATTGATAAAAAATAAATTCCATATGTATACACATGTATGTGCATAATATTATATTCAAATATCATTTAAAAACTTGCACATTTAATATAAATACCACGATCATGATGGACATCCCTCGATCCATGATCTGCCCCCTCTCGTAGTTGCATGATACTCTATTGATGTTCGCATCGAAGAATCATATGGAAAATGATCATCCATGATATATATGGATATCTACAGATACATAGATACATGGTGTTTAAAAAGTTACCTCATGTATTTACAATTCTTTTTTGATTATTATTTAAAAATATTTAAAAATAATTCAAAAAATTGATGTAATTTACACAAATGTTGAAGCACAACTTGAACACAAATGTAAAACACAAAACTTGAAGGACAAATTGAGGTGTAAAACTCACTTGACTATTTAAACACAAATTTGTTGAAGTTGTGAACATTTTTAAAATTAAATAAAAAAATTTCTAAAACATGAAGTTCACCAAGTTGTGCTTACATAGTGGGGGCACACTTGGTATATAATTGAAAAAAACACGTGATTAAAAATGACACATTTATAACTAAAAAAAACACACATATCAAATATATCTTACAGTGTCCATCAATCAATTTTGATGGAGAGCAGCTTCTTAAGACTAATTCATCTTTGACACACAAATTTTGAATTGGCATTGCCACATACAATAGATCGCTAGACATCCTATTAACATTTGCACAAAGTCTTATATTAAATGATTGAAATTGTCTAACAATATTGTTTATTTTTCCATGTAGTTGTTTTAGCCTGTCTTTCTTAACTTGGTACACACCTTTCATGTGGTTGCATACAAGTTCAGAAATGGTGAAAACTACAATTCCATTGTATCCATACTCCTTAGATGTTCCTAACCCTTGTATCAATGCAATATAATATGCTTCATTATTTGTTGTTCTTCTAGGTATATTCATTTTCCTTTGGAGGAAGTTTTTCTTCGCAATATTGCATAGCACATATGTAATCACTGCCTACCCTAGATTGGGATAACAAGAAACATCTATGCATAATTTCCATTTTTCAACCATGTTTAGTGGGATTTCTGATCCCTGAAAAAACAAATTCTATAAAATATTAAATTCATTTATTGCAAATTCCTTAGTTTATGGGAGAAATGACATACATGGTTTCCAAAAACACTAGGACTATCCCCAAATTTATCTAAAAGTTTTATAATAGTTTACACCAATAAAAATGAGTAACAACACATCCTAGCCTAACTACATCATAGCTATATCGATATTTAATGTATACATAAAGGAATATAGTCATGGTAGTTTAGGATGTGTTATTATTAATTAAATGGTGAGCTACGTTCCACTTCTAGCATATACCGTGCATAAAACAATTTATGTGTTGACTATTCCTTCATGGTAGTATGAAGCATAGTTCAGGATGCATTATTATGGTTGGTGAGGTGATAGTGGACCCCTATGAGGTGTATGACGTGTAATCAAAAAGTAATTTTGGATTATGTTATTGAGGAAAAAAATAGATTTAAAATGAATATGTAAGTGCTTATGTGGTAAACCCATTACCATATTCTCATGCTTTCTATCCAAACAAAATAGTGACATGAAAACCAAGAGAATGAGGGATATCTTGAGTTAAAGAATTACCACAAATCTACAACAAGTGAAACCCCATAATATTTTTGAATATTGTGGTTGCAATTCTGAGGAAGCTAATCAAAAAGTTTTGGATTAGATTATTTAGGATTTAAACATATTTTAAACGAATATGTAGAGTGCTTGTGTGGTAAATCCATCTTCATATGTAGAGTGCATGTGTGGTTTAAAACCATCTTTGTTTTATAACATATTTTCATGCTTTCTATCCAAAAAAAATAGTGACATAAAAACTAAGAAGGTGAGAGATATTTTGAAGGATAGAAAAAATGCTGAAGTTGTTGAATGGTAGCTGACACATAGTCATCCCAAATCATGGGCCCAAAATAACATTTTTGTGGTAACAATAATTGAGAGGCAAACATTGTTGAAATTGAGGAAGAAAAACTTCTTTATTACACAATTTAAGACCACCATGAATATAGGGTGGAAGAGGGAATTACCACACATCTGCAACAAGTGCAACCCCATACTATTTTTGATATGTATATTCCTTCTGTGGTATGTACCCATCTTCGTTTTAGACCATATTCTCATGCTTTCTATCCAAACAAAATAGTAACATGAAAACCAAGAAGATGAGGGATATCTTGAAGTAAATAATTTCCATAGATCTGAAACAAGTGCAACCCCATAATATTTTTTAATATTGTGGTTGCAATGCCGAGGAAGTTAATCAAAAGGTTTTGGATTAGATTATTGAGGATTTTTAAAACATCTTTCAAATGAATATGTAGAGTGCTTGTGTGGTAAACCCATCTTCATTTTACACCATATTCTCATGATTTCTATCCCAAAAAAATCGTGACATGAAAACCAAGAAGATTAGGGATATCTTCAAGTAAATATAGAAAAAATGTTGAAGTTATTGAATGGTAGCTGACACATAGTCATCCCAAATCATAGGTGGTTTATTTTAAGGATTCTCCCTTCTATGATAGTTATGATCCACATGGAAATGAAACTAGATTGATGGATTTTGATAAATTCTTCAATGATGACTATAGACTAGTGATCACTTTGTTGTTGGAGGTAGAAATTGGTAATTCTAATGATTTTGAGGATGGAAAGTCTTTAAGGGGTGAGGTGTTTGAGCTAACAAGAGAATATATAGAAAACTTGTTGAACATAAATTCACTACCTACTAATACATATATTTATCCCTAAATGAAAATGTAACGAGAGGTTGGGGTAGAGGTTGATGGATATATTCATTGCAACAATGTTGTTCAGAATTAAATAGAGATATTTTATGGTAGCCCAACTAATCAAAGGACTGATTTGTTTTTTTACTAGCAGACTCTTGGATTGGGTTGTGAGCTAGCATTTTTTTTTACTAACAGGTTCACGAATTGGCTTGCGATCTAGCATTGAAAGAGGCCAGAACCTACATGTATCCAATATTTGATGTTTCTTTTTTGTCCATGATGATGAAGAATAAGGGAAAGGACCATATTTTAGGTACAATTTTTAGGTGGTTACATTGGACTATGAACTTAAATTGGAATCACCTCATTTCATGAAGAGATTATAGGATTCTCAAGCATTAATTCGAGTCCAGGATAGACCCTAAGTAACTGAATAATGCATTACTAAAAATGTCCCATAAGTATAACTTTTTTTTTATCCAATTTTGTATACTAAGGAGATTGGCTATATAATTATGATTCATATGTTGGATACTAATTTAGCTTTGTTATAAATATAAAGTTGCTTTATAAAATTTTGAATATGATAAAATGTCTTGAGTAAAGGTTTAGCTGATTGGTTGGTGTGGCGTTTGCATTACATATACTCAGTTTTTTTATAAATATAAAGTTTCTTTATCAAATTTTGATCATGATAAAATGTCATGAGCAAAGGTTTAGCTTATTGGTTGGTGTGGTTGTTCCATTGCATATAATCCCACTCCATCAGAAGTTGTATGAATTTTTTGGATGAAATAGATACATAAACATATGTCTTTATATCTCTAAACATAAAAATATCATTGCTCATAAAATATCTTGTTTAATAGAATCCACACTTAAAATAACGACTAAAATATCATCTTGCGGTGTATAATCATGTTGGAACTTGGATCGAAAAATGTTTTCTAAGGCACAATTATTGTAAAAAATATTTCGTTCAAATTTTGTTTTACTCTTTTGATGTGATAATTTTTAATTGAACATCCTGTAAAGTTCTTCATTAGTACACATTCACGTATTATTTACGCCCACTTACGTCACTGCATAACTACTTTCCACCATACCTTTTAATTGAAGAATGTTCAAACTTCAACACAATGTTAAGGCCTTCATGATTCAATCTTGTTTTCCATTTAAACTTTTGATATCCTTGAATAATTAAATTATTAACTACTCTATCCAACAACGGCAACATATTTTCAGTACTCAAATCACAGTAACATTACAATAGTCCTATCTTGCATCATTACAGTTTTAAATTTGGGTGTAGGTACTAACGGTGAAAGTTAATTGTGAGGGTTAAAATGTCCAAGTTTTAGTATTGTATAATTTGCATGATAGTAGTTTATAATTGGAAAAAATTCTCCACTTAACTTAGTTAATGTTATTAAATATTTTAAATCTTAGTTATAAAATATAACATTTATAACACGTTCATTATAATTTACAACATATAGTCTCACCACCTCAAGCATTTCAATCGGTCACCATTCAATATTCCTTGATCTATAGGATTCCTTCACTCTTTTCTTCCATCTACTTCGTCACAACATTGAAACCAAGATATCAACCGTAAGTCATATTCAACATGCCCAATCTCATTATTTTCAACCTGATAGCTTTCATAATCCTTTTTTCAAAGGGACCCGTCATGGTTAATGGTTATTATCTCACTAAGTCTTAATTATGCCAATTTATTTTATATGTTTGCACAGTTTTATCCAATCTGATTTATCTGGATTCTAATTCATTAGGAATTTAACAAAGGCGTACTCTAAAAAAGTTACAATTCCGTTTGGAAAATAATTAAAATTTAGGGGCGATTTTGAAAATATTGGTTACAACTATGAGGTTTCGTAATTTTGGGTGTCAGATCAAAGGGTTTTTGATGATTTTGAATCCATTTCAACCATAAAAAGTATAGTCCCACTCCATCAAAAGTTGTATGAAGATGTTGGCTGAAATAGATACATAATCGTATATATTTATATCTCTAAACATAAAACTCTCATCGCTCATCCAAGATCTTGTTTAATAGAATTCACACTTAAAATAATGACTAAAATATTATCTTGCAGTGTATAATCGTGTTGTAGTTTGCCGGAAACTTTGTTAATTGTGCACAATTTTAATATTTGAAGTATTTCTCAAGAAACTAAATTCAATTTTTTTTTCATGAAGGAAAAACAACAATTTTTCATAAAAAAACGACAGTTTTGCATTAAAAAAAGACTATTCAATGAACCTGAAGACTTACCTTGACATCGAGGATGGAGAGGAGACGAGGACGTCAAGGATGTAGAGGAGACGTAGAAACCAAGGATGCAGGGGAGACAAGGACACAAAGGACACAAACGAATCCTCTAAAAAAACTTCCAAAAAACAAAATTAGCATAAAATATATAACACAAAAACACAAAAACACCCAAAAACACCAAAAAACCATGTAAAATCACCTACCAACTCTCCAACGGTCATGTAACGGTAAACTCTGGTAACGTCAAAATGAAACTGCGCTAAATATTTTTGCGGTCTGAGGGCAGATATATTTATAAGCAAAAGTTCGACCGAACTTTTTTAAAAGTTCGATCGGACGAAACGTTTGGTTGAACTAATAGTTTGACTAAACTTTTAATGTCGTTTTTTTAGCTTCCAACCAAAAATCAGGTTTCCGATGCCATCAACATAAACGACTGAATAATTTTTTCAAACAACGGAAAAGGTTCGGTCGAACTTTTGAAAAATTTGGCTGAAATTTTGGGATAGTGAAATTTTCGAGCGCGTTTCTCACAAAAGTGGTTGGAACTCTCTTGCTAGCTCCACCTGCAAACGCACACACACACACACACACACACACACACACATATTCCTTTCTTTTTTTGAACTTTCTGAAAACCATATAAACTTTTTTCAACAATAACTAATGCCAATTCTCGACCTGTTTCCATTTGAGAGACTTCTTTTTATGCATATGAGCTCTGTGAGATGTGAGATATTTTTGTGCCCCCATTTCCATCCAATGCTAGAGAGGTCCAGATATCCATTCCCTTCTAAATAAGGGTGATTGTTACTGGATGAACTATAACATCCCCATTTAATTTGTCTCCATGTTGGGCCATGGCACCCACTTCTTGTTTCTCAGGTTGAATTTCCTTGATATCTTCTTCTTTATCCTCTTAGGGGTGATGCTATAGGAACTACCAACCCTTTGGTCTATTAGACTACTACTTCTTATTATTCTTAGGATTATTCTTTTCCTGTGGACATGAGTTATGTAAACGTACTCTTTGAACACATGCATGACATCAAATATCATGTTATTGTAATATAAAACTTGAGAAAAATGAAACTTATTCTATTTCAGTATTATATGATCTGGGAGCCCTTTTCTAAGGTTAATATCCACAAATATTTTGGAAAATGTGAAGAGTCCTTTGTTTTTTCAACATCCATTTTCTTATATTTTCCAAAGTGTTTTCTATATCTTCAAGGAATTTATGATACATGGTTATGACCACCATAGTTTTGTTATCAAACTCGGGGAACCATGAAGTGATAAATAGCTTGAATCTACCCCAAAACCAATGTCCTTCATTTAGAAAAAATCTAGATCCTTTTATGTTTCAAATTGGACTATGAAGAACCCCTTTAAGCAAAGGTATATATCATAGTTTGGAGTCCATAACTAGATGATACACTGAAATAAAGATTCATGTTTTGGCCATAAACCATTAAATCTGCGCAAATAACCTACTTTAGATTGGAGAATAGAGAGGAGGGATGATACCTCGAGGAGATTGACTTCCATGGTTGGATATTTCTCTATTTGTTCTACAATGTAAAGGCCTGGAATGTTTTGGATTTGTTCTGCAAGGGCTGAGATCTTTCATTGCACTACTTCCTTGAAGAAGATAAAGTTTCCATTTGAAGTTTTGGCTCCATTAGTGCCCCTATGAAACCTTAAGTTTAGCTTGATAATTAAGTTTATTGTAATACTATATTATTTGAGTTGAAGAAAGTCTTGAAGAACCTTCCCTTTGAATTATGGTTATTGGAAGAATGACAAAAAACCCCATTTATCATGAATAGTATGTTTGAGAGAAGAGACAAACGTTGATTCTCTTACCCAAAACATCGAGAACTCTCCGCTAGTATTCTTTATAAAAATATGGAAACAAATATCTATGATATTATTTATATGTAGTAATGAAGTTTGTGACTGAGGTGGGAGGAAAGGAGCCCATGTTGGAGAGACTTCCAATGAAATAAAAAGTGGTGGAGCCTCCCTCATCTCTGTTGAACTTAATGCATGGAATGACAACTAAAGAAAATAAGTGGGAACAAGGGCTTGAAGAAAACCCATTGGAATATGCATCCATGCCTTTGAACACTACCACCTCACACATTTATTGAGACTAATGGAAAAAAAATGCAGGGAACCTGAAGGTAGTAGATACTAACTCAGGAAGACTATTCCAACAAATTATCTGCCTACTAATTCCTTAGAAGTCATTTGAACAACATATACGATGAGAAAATTACCCTTGAAATCAATAGTGATAGTGGAAAGCAGTCTTCATGCATAGGATAGCCTTGAAGCCTTTCACCATGCCATGGTACTAACATTAGGTTTGTATTAGAGCCTTGGATTAGAAAGCTGACATGAAGAGGGCCAAAAACTTGTGAAACCCTAGCCTCCATTGCATTTTCCCCCACCATATATATATATATATATATATATATATATATATCTATATAGTTTAAAAGGTTTGATATGGATTTTTTTTATATATAAAGAGACATAATTTGTATTTCATTAATAGTTTTTTTTTGGAAATTTGTAATTCATCTATTTTTTAATATGGAGTTGACATGTGACATTTTAAATATTAATAAAGAATATATATATATATATATATATATATATATATATATATATATATAGAGAGAGAGAGAGAGAGAGAGAGAGAGAGAGAGAGAGAGAGAGATTATTCCATTAATAGGTTATATAGGGAGATTTGTAATTCATTAATTTTCTAATATGGAGTTAACGTGTAACACACACACGTATATAACAACGAGAGAGAGGTGGGGGGAGTAGGGATATATATATATATATATATATATATATATATATATATATATATAGTGGTTGCATAAAATCAACATAGATCGATATTAACTTTGAATTTACCAAGAGCCAAGAGGAATCAAATATTTCTATGTATAACTCTATCCTTAATCTTTGCATACAAAAAAAGGTTTGCATCTTGAGAGATTTGATATATCTAGGAGCTTGATAGATCTATGTTGGTTAATAAGTTATATTAAAAGTTAACGTCTTTCTTTATCTAGTGTTTCTTAATTTTTTATTAATGAAATATTTTTTATAATATTTTTTTATATAAATTAATTATATAAAATTTCCTATTAGTGTCATATATTTACGTTCACAGGATACTGTTTGAAAATGCGAGGCATACAAAAAAGGTTTGCATCTTGAGAGATTTTATATATGTAGGAGCTTGATAGATCTATGTTGTTTAATAAGTTATATTAAAATTTAATGTCTTTCTTTATCTAATGTTTCTTAATTTTTTATTAATGCAATATTTTTTATAATATTTTGCTATATAAATTAATTACATAAAGTTTCCTATTAGTGTCATATATTTACATTCACAAGGTACTGTCTAAAAATGTGAGGCATTGTTTCCTAGGTTTTCCTCTATTCACAAAGCACCAAATTCTATGTTAAAAGCCATAGGATGCATTATCCTACACCACTTTTTCCATTTGTGTTATTCCTTGGGTCACAATGGGGTACCCTCAATGTATCTTAGGGAAAGAGTTATCGTTTTCCATTGGAAAATGACCTCTTTAACTTAGAAGTTTAGATTGGATTTATAATAAAGATCAAAGGTGCATGGATTTAATCTTTGCTATCTACTTTAAAATCAAACATAAAATAGGTGTTGAATTACATTTTATTCTAACTATGATTAAGGAGCCAAATGCCAAGGGAATTTAATAAGTTCAACCAAACAAATATCTTTTTAACTATGATCATCGTGTTATTTCTTTGTTTATATATATATATATATATATATATATATATATATATATGCTAAAACTAATTTTCTAAATCATATTCATTAGATAGAAAACCAAAATGACGAGGAAAACATAGATCTATTGGTTCATTCATGTGACACCTAAAATGAAAGGGGAAACTAGAATAACGTGCTTGAATATATTATTCAACATTGATAAAAACCTTGGCCCATGTGACACCTAAAATGAAAGGGGAAACTAGAATAACGTGCTTGAATATATTATTCAACATTGATAAAAACCTTGGCCCTTATTACATAATAAGCCTTGCATTTCATTTATAAAATAGTAGTTATAATATTGGGGGTATAAAATATCAGGTTTGAAACAACCATTTCATTGATGTAATAATCACAAAAGGGGTTGGGGAATATACAGTCACTATCCTAGGCCTTGTTGCAATACTTTACAAAGTTTATTACATAGATAACATTTATAAGGAGAATGAGAATAAAAAAAAAAGATTAGAAGAGGAATAATATTATTTGTACTTACAAAAATAATGACACATTAACCATATTATTAGTTTTGATGGTTTCTCGCCTTTATTTAGTCTTCTTCTACTATTAATTTTAATCTTCGATAATTATAGGTGAGAAAAATATCTTTAATATAAGTGGCTAGAAAGGAAAAATAAACCCTATAAATTAAGTTATGATTTTTTTATTTTTCTATTGATGAAAATGTTTCTATTGTACTTTTCCAAATTCCACTAAAATATTGCCCTTTTATACCCCAAATTCATAAATATAGATGGCATTTATTTGACACAATTATAGAATTTTTTTGGTTTGACTATAATGGTTTAATTAGCAATCAAGTGAAAGCTTTGCTCCATAGTATACCCAAAAAAAACTCCAAATCCAACACATTCTAAGCCAAATACAACATCCATTAGTGAAAAAACCAAAATAACTGAAAATGAAATGATTTGGTGTTATTTTGACCTCATTTATTTTCCACAATATAATTGTAATAACTATGGTATTCCTCCCCATAGTAGTGGTGAGGAATAATGACTCATATAATATCTCATTACACTATATAACATAAATACATTATAACTTTGGTAAAATCGTGCACTTTAACTTTTAATGCTAAAACCCCACTTCAAAATTTATAGTATATAATTCACTTTAACGTAATTCAAAATGATGGAAACCCTAACTAGTTTATAAGATAAAACAACTTAAAATACTTAAAGAAGGAATTCATGAAAGCACACTCCAGACTAAACGATATTTATCCACTTTATAATCCTTGTTATTAGTAGGTGAAGAATAAACATTATAATGCAAGTTAATAATTGACTTATTATCTATTTATTGATTTATTATCCATTTATCTTATTTGTTGGATGTAAGTAATGCAATATTTAACTAACAAAATGGAATAGGGTAGGCTAATTATTAATTCATTATTTGTAAGTATGTCATTATTCACTTGGTTTTCCCTTAATTTTTATATCTCGTAAAGTATGTTATATGTTCACCTTTCATTTTATGGATCCAACGAATATAAGTCACATACAAATGTTTATTGTTTTTCATTCTTGGTATGTCATCATTCACATGGTTGTTCTCTTAATAACATATTATAGTATTATTTTCAATAACATATATTCCAAGGACAAAATATTTCCATACCCATAGAAATTTATTTCCCAAAATATTTTCAAAGTTATATTAAAAAAGGTATTACAATGAAGCTAATATTTTCTTTAATATTTCATATACTGATGTTTTTCTAAACACAATGAAACATCTTCATAAAAGGAAACGTAATTTCTACGCCAACTTGTTTCTTTTCTCCCATGGTGTATAGGTTTTTGAGAGGATGCAGTTTGAACTAGAGCTAATAGCTCAAACCATATTCTTGTGAGAATTTGGAGTTAAATCATGTTACAAAATTGTGATTAATAGTTTTTAAAAGTATGATTGTTAATTCTAAATAGTATGATTATTGGTTTTCAGTAATATCATTATTTTTTTGCAATGTTATTATTATTTTTTTATAATTAACATTTTTCACAATTGTGTTATCAATTTAACATCTTGATCATGTTGTTCATATCATTCACATAATGTTATGCATTTTGATGAAATATTTTCTAAATACAAATTTTAAAAAAGGAATTAACTTAAATAATTTGAATGATTTTATCTAAATATGTTGCTTTCTATTGATAATTAAATTGGATTATAAAATATTTTTTTTGGTATCGTGATATTCCAAGTCATGTTGATCATATAATTTGTTTTCCATGTAACCAGGCACCTCACTTTCTAGCCCATAGGTAACGGTAATATATTCTTCAAGGTTCAAGGTTGTTGATGGGCCTCCTCAATAGGCATAAATCAAGGCCCATATAGCCATCCTTCAACATACATTTACCTATCTATTTGCATTTGATAACACCTTTTGGACTATAATGTATTAAGGAATATTTATCATATCCTGTGGCCTAACATGACTTGTGTAGGAAAAATTATATGTATTATGCATAAGTATGTTGGAGACCAGCTGGAGGAAATGTAGGAAGCTCTTTCCCTGCATTAACTCACCAACCAACTCGGATGACTATTGGGTAGTTACTACACTCAGTGGAAACTAGATCTCATGAGGCTAGATCCACTTTTGTAGCCATTTTGGAGGGAAACAACCTTCCTTCCAAGGAGGTTGCTCCCTCACTCATTTTCTATAAATAAAGGATCTCAAGAGCTCAGTAGGATTCAAATTTTTTGAGGAGTGTAGTGGTTGCTAGATCTAGGAGCTTGTACTTTTCATTCCCATTTCAATGAAAAGAATTTTGTTACTTTCAGTTTGAGTGTGTTCTAGAGGGTTGAGTTCCCTTGGGTTAGGGCCTAACCCAAGCATTTTATCTTCTATATTTAGTTTAGCAACATTTCCTTTCTTGCAACCTTTGTTTATATAAAAAGTTGCCTTTGAAAATTTGTCAATCATCCCTCTTAGAAAGTGTGGTTGTATGCATAGTATTGGAAAGCACAAAAATATAGGTTTTCTTTCAATGCAGTAATGAGATCTCGAATAAAATTCAACTCATCCTTTCCTCTCTAGTTTGATTTTATGTAATTAATATTGTTAGCATTCTTTAGATGTTTTACATGTTGAGTAAATTTTTTGGTGTGGAGGTCATACTATTGGTTTACAGGGAAGAGTACTATCATTTTCCTTTGTAACCCCACCATCAACACCCTCATTTCATTCTCATTAAATTCTTCAAGCGATCTGCACACAGAAAATTCAGGACACATTTTTAGAGGCCATTATTTGCATTCCCTCCTTGTGCAAGACTAAGATTGGCAAGGGATCCTATATAATTCTGCCAACTTCCACCATCCTTCCTCACCTTCATATCACCCTTTAAGCCCTTGTAATTCTCTTAGATTTAATCATGTAACAATAAAGGGAACCACAAGGAATACCTTCTAGCGTAGGTTATAATAGAGGTTTTTATTATTATAAAATTGGAAAAAATTATCAAACAAAACATCTGCTAAAACATTAGTTTGCAGTAGCAAATATTTTAGCAGATATTATAATGGAACTTCATCACAACTAAAAAAATCTAGGTGGCCAGAGGTTTCAACGAATGTTTTTTTAGTAGTCTGCTTCATGGAAAAATAACATGATTGTGCTAAATATATAAAATCATCAGTGTTGCATACATAACTAAAATAAATGAGGTGTTGAATGCAAAGAAAATTTATCCCTAAAATGTATACTACCCTGATGCGTATATATTAAAAAAATTCCATGGGAATTCATTTCAGGAACGACGTCGGGGCAGGAAAAAAAATATTGAAGACCCAATGCTTTTATTTAAAGTCGCAGCATTGATGTTTATGATTTATATAAAATAACTGGGGCACTACTAATATAAAATAGTTGGTTCTATTAATTTTAATAATGCACTAGGGATATAAATAATATTTTTCAACACCGGGGTGTTAGTTCTATGAAAGAATTAGTGCTTTAATAATTAGAATGCATCAGGGCGTTAATTACAAAAATACCAGTTCTTGAAGACTTAAACACCCCAGTGATTTCATTGTCAGAAAAGGAATCGTTCATGCAAAAATGATGCCATAATGATGCTTTTATATAAAATAATGCACTAGTGTGTGTTTATGTTTTTAACACACCGATGTGTATTTATGTTATTGAAACATCAGTGCTTTGTATGAGATTTTCTCTTTTTTGGAAACATTGACATGTGACAGTGCGATTATTGTGATTTTTTAAATCCGTTATTCATCCAAAAATCAGCATATATCTTATAAAAATATTCATATAAATTAAAATTTGATTAGTGGATTTTTACATGATGTTTGGATTAATTTTTTATATTATTGGATTTTGCATCGCTTCATTATAATATTAAATCAACGGTTTAACATTTCATCGTGACATTGGATAACACATTAGAATAAATTCAAATGTAATTTATTATATATCGATAAGAGGCTCTTTGTCATACAAAATGGGATTGTTATTGGTAACACCTTGTATTTTAATTGGGTTGCTATGTCCATTACATTAAAAAAAATGTTTGATTTTCACAAAAAAATATTTCAAAAAATACAGTAGCTTGCATTGATATCCAAATATATCATCATTATTCACTGTAACTGTTGCTAGTGCTCGAGCTAATTACATGACTTGGGTTATTTGGACAAATTCTTTATTGATTGCATTGATTGTTTTCGTCTTCTTGATCTTGTTCCATTTGCAAACATAAAAATAAAGAGTAATGACTGTATCTACATTGATGAGAATAATGAAAAATGAAATAAATAATATAGTCATCTATGTAAATTAAATAGAAATTTACCATAGAAAGAAGTGACTCATGAACTATATACATGGTTTCAAAACCAATTCTTATGCCCTGTTGCAATAACTCTTATGTTGGCATAGTTCCATACTTTGTTTCCTACAACTTTTATACCCCATTATAAATCATATATTTAATATAGAGGATTTTTTTGTTCTATTAATTATAAACCCAGAGAAGTAAAACAACATAGATACTCACAAATTCCACAATTAATCTTTGATATAGATACATATACTCACAACTCATATTTAACCCATTGTCAATTAATTCATTTGATGTCTCTTCTTTGTATGTTAGCACCTATTTCAAGATATTCAAGGATCGTTGTTGTAAACCAACTTGAAATATAAAAAAATGAAACCTTGGGTTGTTATAAGGAAATATTAACAATTACTCACAAACTTTGATATCAACCATTTTCTTCCTTGTCATCCTGCTTTATGTGCTAAATGAGTTCCATTTTGTTTTCTTTTATATAAGAAAATACTTGAAAATCAATATTTAATGCTAAATTATTTGTTTATATGTATATACTCAATCATGACTACATACTTTGATGCATGTTGTTTTTTATATGGCCCTTCCTGTGACACATTATGTCCATTTCTTTGATCATCTCCTTGTACACTTTTTTGGACATTCTTACTGGCATGTTTCACATATCAACTCGTTGATACTTTTTGGATTTTCATAATCTTCCTAAAAAAAATTAATAAACTATATTTATATTGATATATGAAAATTAAATATAACAAAGTTGATATTAATAAATGAATGGTTTCTAGTAATATATACATATAATTCTAGAAAATAATTTTAAGTAGGAATATTACCTTTTGAATGATTATTTTTTATCGTTGTATGTTTTTTCAATTGCAAGTTTGATACGTCTCATTGACCATTGCTCTAGAAACACTTCCTATAGTTTAGATATAATTTGGTTCTTGGAATCATTGGATTGATTTTTGTATTGTAAGTGGAAATTAAGTCTATACATTCGTTCCACTATATCCCTCATAGTTTTGTAAAAAAAAATCCCCCTTTCATTAACCTTCAACACAACTCCAGATGAGATAAGGAACAATTCATCATCATTTACATGTTCTATAATTTTTCTTTTCTTAGAACGACATTGATATTTTCCTTTGTTGTTGCTCTATGTAGAAAATTAAGCATATATGAATTAATATATATATTTTTAACATGTTATCTAATATTCTTAAGTATATTATTAATGAAAAAAAATTCACATTGAATGGTATATTTTCATTCACATGATTCAATCTTCCACATTTTTTCTATCATGTTTTTACGCTCTTATGCACTTATATTAGAAATAATCTTATTGACCTTCTTCATTTTGTGGCTTTGCATGACAAACACTAACCAATACATATTAGTTAAACTTACATATAGTTCAAACATATTAATTTTGTAAATAATTTACAAAGAAATTTCCCCTTCTTTTTTTTTGATGTGTTATTATTATGTCGATCAATATTTTTGTTACCTACAACTTCTCAGACATTCTTTTATCAATATAAAACCTACATACAATTTAATACAACAACCATTAAATATATATTATACATAAATCAAATAATTTTTAGCCAAAAAGATCTCTAGTAACCAATGCATTTATTTGAACAAACACCTAAGTGCGTTTAATCTACTAAACACACCAGGCATTTAATTGTTCAGCACTGACAACAAAAAGTTTTTTTTAATAAATAATTTGAAATTATGACGGTGAAATTTGTAATAGTAAAGCACTGAAATAACTTAATAATGCTATTTGGCAGAGGTATGACAATGCGTTATATTAAAGCAAGAGAATTGATAAACAAAATGGACAAGGCTGACAATGTTATATTACACTAGTGTATTATATTACAAAGGGTGCACTCGTGCGTTATATTACAATATGTGCACTGTGAAACATGTATTGTTTTTTAAAAAAATGGGTAGGGCCGACAAGGTTTGGATCTAATTCAATAAATGATCCCCCTAATTTACATGTAAAACACCCTATATATAGTAAGTACACAAACACATTAAATCTAAAATACCTAAACTGAAAAACCCTAATTGTGAAATGGTAAAGGGAATTAAACCCTAAGGTGTAATTTTGCAGTCACATAAGCAAGAAGAAGCAAGGGTTTAAGGTAAGTATTATTACTATTATTTTTATTATTTCTGAATTTTATTTAAATCTTAATAGGAACAAAGATGGTAAAAAACATTTACTAGTAAAATCAGTAGTAAATTTTTTACTATGCAAGGTTACTATTATTATTATTATTTATTTATTTATTTATTTTCTGAATTTTGAAAAAATCTAACAGAAATTATAAATTTTTTTAACAATAAAATTTAAAATTTGTGTTATGCAGGGCTTTGAGTGAATCACCATACCTTTCAAATTCATATCTTTATGTGGTTCCAAAATATTTCTTTGCTTCAAAGTGCTCCCAATACATCTCTCTTGCAAATGATCTTTCTTTTGATTAAACCCTAACAAAAATTGTAGAAACTTTTATTAGTAAAATCAACAATAAAATTTAAAATTTTTACAATGCAGGATTTTTAATGAAACACCATACCTTTCAACTTCTGATCATATAAATAGTTTTTCTACTCCAAATTATTCTATTGTTGCATAGTGCTTCTAGTATGTCTCCCTTGCAAATGAATTTTACTATTTAAAAAGTATTGTAAAATTAGATTTCGAAAAATCAATTTCCGCGCATTTTTTAATTTAAAAAAAAAATCAATTTTTTTTTTCCACTTAATATGAACATTGGTGAGTTCGATAGTTGGAGAACCAATGTGTTTAAAAGTAAAAGAGACCGAAATTGTCTGGGTGCCAAATTTTATCAAAGCACTGACATGGTAAAATTCTTTTCTTTTTTTTAAGAATCATGAAACACTGCAGTTAATCTTTTAACGCAACATCATGGTTTTTATTTAAATAAATCAATGTTGTAATTATTAAAAGAGAAGATACATGGTAGAATTCGTTTTTATTTTCAAAATATCAGAAATATGTGTGAACCGATGTTGTCTTCATTTAAACGCATTGGTGTTATTTTTTACAAGAGCACTGATATGATAAAATAATTTTTATTTTCGAAATGTCATAAACCTATGTGAGTATTATTTGAATGCCCCAATGTGATTATTATTTAAACACATCGGTACGATTCATCTTGATAAGAGAACCAACAGGGTTTAAAACCTATCTGAATTTTTATTTTGACATAAAATGGCATATTCATCTCAAATTATCCTTTATGACGCATCCACATGAATTACAAAATTTCATAGTATACATTTCCACTTAAAGTCGCGTTTATTCTTGAAAAATGGTTTGAAAAGTATATTGAAATTCAGATTGTGGTTATATGGTTCTCCAAATTAATTTTAGATCTGTACACCAAATTTTATTTTTGATTTTTCTCAAATGCAGGGAGAAAATATCATAATATCAAATGTCATTTTTTTCAAATTCCAGCTCATTCCATATTTTTTATCATATTCCTTCACAAAGTTCTCCCTTTCCATCTCCAATAAGTTCAAATTTTATTTATATTTCAATGATCTAATTGAATTTATCTATTTTTTAATCCATGTCAATTTGAATAAAAATGTATCCAAATTTGTAGGAACCTGATTCAAAATCGAGTTCAGATGCAGAAAATATTCCTCTATTTCAAAAACGTCGGAAGCTCTTAACAGGAGCAACATATTGCGGGAATTTGGTAGATGAAAATGGATAGCCACTCCACCCTTCCAATTGGAACATGGAATCTTCCAGCCACAATCCTGGATCAATGATGGTAAACAATATTTGGTTATTTAATTTCAATAAAACAATTGCATTGACGTGCTTACTAATATCATTACTATTGTACCAATGTTTAATAATTTTTAATATTAGGATTATAGTGATGATGAGCGGACCACCTATTATCTTCTTGTAAACCCCACCACAACATCAAATCGAGAGAAGGTTGCATTAAGAGAAAGACTTAAAGAGGAATAATACAAAGAATGGTTGAATCAACCACATATTCAGTTCCCACTCTGTCTAGATTCAACAATTAGGAATGAATGCAGAAATATTAGTTCTTCATCACAAGTTGGCAATGGAGGCAATCAAATAGAGGTTGGTATGGATGATTACTTACGGGATATTAATTTCATGGAGGAAATGTTCTTATATGCATTCTAGAATGATGATCTAGGGGATGATGCTCATATCATTGATACCTTATTCAAAATATTGAAATTTGCATCCACCACCCCTCTCTTTGGACCCGATAGAAAGTCAAAGTATATTCATCTAGGGACAACGATGTTTTTGTACAACTTGAAAGAAAATTTTGGCATGTTAAATTCATGTTACTTGGAAATATTGAGGTAAATTTCCTACAAGATCGATCAAGTAGTCCCTTATATTTTGAGAAATTGTGTCACAAAATCAATGTTAAAAATGGGTGTTTTTACAAACGTTAAATATTGACATTGTAAAATTATATTCAACACCAACTGTAGGTCATTCAAAGATAAGGTTATTCCAACTGATAATTTCTTGTCGGGTAGATGCGAAGAGAAAAATTAGTTGTTGAAAATGTTGGGTCTTGAGTACTTATCATATCATGCATGTATGAATGATTTTATTATATAGAGAGGAGAATGTATAGAAAAAGAGTTATGTCTAAAATGTGGGCATGAAAAGTACTATAAATAAAAAAAAGGTAAATCACATGGTCCTCCTCATAAGATATTGAGGCACATTCCTATAATCCCAAGGATTCAAAGGATCTTTCATTAAAAAAAAAATAGTTATTTTGCAAGGATGGGATGCCTCACACATAAGTGAGTCAGGATTTATGTGAGTCCCAACATATTCAATAGCCTTGAATTATATAGAGGATACATGGCCTGAAAAATTCAAAGATGAAGTATGAAGTCTATGACTCAGCATAGCCATGGATGGTGTCAACCCATATTCCCTTAGAAACACCAACTATTATGTTTGGCCTGTAGTAGTGATCAATAACAATATCTCCTCATGGTTTTTCATAAAGAATGAACATCTTATGTTAAATATCATAGCAAGGAAAATTTTAAGAACCCCCCTAAATTTATGTGTATAATAAATGGGCGAATCCCCATGATACATAGGAAAAATGGAAGGCGATTTTATTAATAATATAATATGTACATATAATTTTTTTTGGTGAATATCTCATGAGACTATATTATCTTGTAAAATCATGGAGAATCACCAATACAAATTGCGAATCACTAGTACAAAATGGTGAATCATTGTCTAGTGGAGTTGGGGGTGTTGGTTCCAATGAAGATATGGTAGTTGAACCAGGTGTTGAAGTAATTGACCACCGAGACCAAGCATGGAAAATGGTGACTCGTGAGGGAAGTAGTTCTCGTGTATTTTGGAAAACACGTTCTTCTAGTTATGCTAAGCGTAGTGTTGTTGCTCATGCTACTATTAGCATTGGTATTGAGGTTGGAGAGGAGTTTGAGGAGTCCTCGGACTCTGAGCCAAATGATGTTTATGTAGCTCCTGGTGATGATCCCATGTGTTGTCGTGGTGATGAGTTTGATGAGTGATCATGAAGGCAATAAAATATTCAAATTTAAACAGATCCATAACACAAAATCCATGAAAAGAAAACTCTAGTAAAAATACTTTTGTGCAAATCTAGATTATACAACATTATTAGAACTCCCTGCTACTCTGCAAATAGATCCATGAGATGAATATTATGGTAAAAAAAATGGGGACCGATATGTTTTATGGGAAGGAAAAATATTCCTGTTCAAATTCTTTCAGATGCAGAGACTTGATAGTTTTTAGTTAAGGAAATATTTCTGAGCTTAGGGATTTCTCAGAACCTTTTCTAAAGAGAGCACCACAATGTATGAAGCTATATTATAATTTTATAGGTTATATGAATTGTAGATGTGGATGTTAGAAGTGGAAGAAAACACTTCAAATATTAGCAAAATATGTCACTACAAAGTTTTGCACTGTACAAAGGTTTTATCTAATATGCAGGCAACAGAGGATTCCTTATATGACTTCAACAATAGTATCACTTGAAATAATAGATTTTATGTTATGTTGAATAAAGAAGCTTTGATGCTGTAAATTCATTCAGTCAGGGCATAATTTGACTTGTTGGATTTTCTACCCACAACAGACTCAAATGGAAGGGCCTTAGAATAACTCCCATCAACCCACATAATAGGATTATCACCTCCCTCCTTTGTAGAGCTCACACACAGAAGCAATAAGTTATAGGCAGAGAGAAGCACCACCTCATTATGCAGATTCATGAGATCTCGAGGAGGCCCCTTACCTCCACCCATGTGACCCTTGCAATAGTGTCTCTGTCCAGGCCCTTTTTACAATCACATAAGACACCCTCCTTCCCACTGATCCAGGTCTCTGCAAAGAGCAACCTATATGCACAAGATAAAATATTCCAATTTATCCAAAGTTATCCATCGGGGGATTATTCACTTTAGCCTCAAATGGTAGGATATTCACCTACTGGTAATACAGTTTTAGAGGCTAGCAGTTTCTCATAGTCCTCCCTAATTAGTAGGTGATAGCTCCTCCAAACATTGATCACTTTCTGCTGGAAACCTTCAATCAAGATATTTATCTTGATTCTCAAGTTCTTGAGAGGGACCCTTTCTTCTATGGGACTATTAGCTTTGTAAAATTTTATATATTAGATGAATAATTTGACCCTTTAGGTCTTTGACCTCAGAAGTTAGATATGCCTTTTATAGGAGTTGCACTCATGCTCCCACTAAATACTTTTTATGTTGTACCTTGCAGTCCATTGTACCTATTTGTGGTGATTTGCTTTTTGAATCTCTATGTTTCATCCCTCCACCTACAACTTTCTAGGGAGCTTGATAAGAGGCAACATAGAGCTTGAGGAAAGGTTGGATTCCAACTTGAGCACTAGACTATTAATGACAGCTTTACACTCCAAACCATAATTGAGGAAGCCCAACATTACTCCTGCAAAGTTTACTATTGTTTCATAGACTTTCAAAAAGGCTTTCAACTCTGTCTCCATAGAGACTTTATTCCACATACTCAGAGATATTGGCTTCACTCTTACTGTTCTTCTTGTTTATAGTTTCAGTGAATTATTGTATGTTGGTGTTCAAAGAACTTTCTTCTAGGGGTATGGTCTTTAGGTTTGATCTAGATTTGGTCCTTCAAGTTTATTTGGCTCCAAAAATTAGTGGATATTAGGCTCTTTTGTAGTGTTTTGTGGTATGCAATGTAGTGTGGTTTTTCCCATATCTTGAATTCATGGTCCTAAATGGAAGTTCGAACCCCTTAAGTACTATTGGCTGACATATTTGTTTCTTTCTGCCTATAATATCCATGGATTAGAGAAGCCTAGGAAGTCCAAGAATTTATTTGAAGACATAATCCATTCAATGCAAGAGAACTTCCCTCTTCTATGTAACTACAAAATTATATGAAAACTACCACTAGTCCACTTCTCAAAATGCCATAATTGAGAACAAAATTCCAATAAAAAAAGAAAATCAATTCAGTGGAGGAAGAATGCAGTATGTTGAGAAATACGGTCCTTAATCTTAGAAAAGTATCTCATTCTGCTGCTTCAAATCATAGGATATCAACACATTCAGTTCAAGCAAATTCCAGAATTCAAGGAATACATATTTCACCAAATGATAGAGGACATGGATCTTGGAAATCAGGACCCTTAATTCAAACATTGGGCTAAGAGAAGCCAATAGTTGTCATGTCTTTCATAAAATTTTATGTTTAATAATGAAACTAGAATATTGGTTGTTTTCTTAAGGTTTGATGACTGTAAAAAAAATTGGGATGTATACATTGTTGATATTTGCAAAAAAACTATATTTATAAATTGTTGATATTTGCAAACTGTTGATAAACAATTTGCATTCAAATATTTAAAAATGATTTTTGCATATAGCTTTTTTGATGATTCCTCTTCAAATTCAAGGGATTTTCACATGTTCTTTTTCTTGTTTTTAGTGACAGTGTAAACAGGCTTCCTTATATGACTTCAACAATAATATCACTTGAAAAAATAATTTTTCTATTATGTTGAATAAATAAGCTTTGATTTTTCAAATTCATCCAATTGGGGCACAATTCGACTTTTGAACTCTGCCACCCGCAACAGAATCAAATGGAGGAGCCTTAAAATAAATCCCATCAACCCAAAACAGGATAATCACCTCCCTCCATTGTAGTCCTTAGACATAGAAGCAATAATTTATAGGTAGAGAGTAGTGCAACCTTAGTATGCAGATTCATGAGATCTCGAGGAGACCCTTGCAATAGTGTCTTTGTCCAGGACCTTTTTACAATCACATAAGGCAAACTCCTTCCCACTGGTCAAGGTCTCTACAAAGAGAAACCTATATGCACAAGATTAGATCTTCCAAAACATCAGATCTTCCAATTTATCCAAAGTCCTCCATCAGGGGATTCTTCAATTGAGCTTCAAATGGTAGGATAGATTCTCCTACTGGAAATATAGTTTTGGAGACCAAAAAATTCTCCTTATTCTCCCTAATTATTAGGTGATAGCTCCTCCAAACATTCATCCCTTTCTACACGAAACCTTCAATCAAGATATTTCTCCTGATTCTCAAGTTCTTGAGATGGACCCTTTCTTCTCTTGGAATCTCAGCTTTGTAACATTTTATATCTTAGATGAGAATTTGACCCTCTAGGTCTTGGACCTCAGAAATTAGATATTTAGTTTATAGGAGTTGCACTGATGCTCCCACTACATACTATTTCTGTGTACCTTGTAGTCCATTCGACCTATTTGTCATGATTTTCTTCTTGAAGCTCTATGCTACATCCCTCCACCTACAAATATTTAGGGATATTGAAAAGAGACAACATAGAGCTAGAGGAAAATTTGGATTCCAACCTGAGCACCAGAATATTAACCACATCTTTACACTCCAAGTCATAATTGAGGAAGCCCAAAATTATTCCTGGAAAGTTTACTATTGTTTCGTAGACTTTCAAAAAGGCTTTTTACTATGTCCCCATAGAGGCTTTATTCCACATAATCAGAGATATTGGCATCTCTGAAACCCTTTTTTCAACCATTATTCATTTTATATGAGTCAATCCTTGGTCATCTATGCACCAACACACAGGCTATTAGATTTTATCCTAAGTATATTTGGTGTAAAGCAAGGTTTCCCCTTGTCCCCTACACTATTTGGATCTATATTGAAAAGTTGGAGTCTTTGCATGAGAACATCCAAGATGGAAATGGTTTCCTTCTACACCATGTCTTAATATATATTTTGATGTTTGCAGATAATGTGGCCCTTCTAGTCTCATCCCCGGACAAATTGCAAAGACAACTCGATGCCCTGACCCTTTTCTGTGATCTTCATCAGTTGACTGTCAACCTAGGTAAAAACCAAAGTCATAATATTCAATGTGTTGAAGAAAAATCTCCCTTATCACCATTTATGTCTCAAAGGAGAGGAGATCGAGATCACAAAATCATATACTTATCTAGGGGTACTATTCATAAGACCTCACTTTAGTTTTCAAATTTCACTTCAACCCTAGCTCAACAAGGGCTATGGGTCCTTGGAACTTCTTGAGAGGTAGTGTTTCTCAAATATTTTTCAAGACATATCTACCAAGATGTCACTCATGCACACTCTTGGCCCAACCCAGAGTTCTAAATGGTTCCAAGGTTTGGGTACCTAGTTTACTAGAGTCTAATTGGTCTTTTGCAAAGATAGTATAGATCATCCTCCTTTTTTGCATTATTAAATGCAAGTAGCCAATTCCCCAACCCATCATCCTTATAGAGTTTGCAACTCACCCTTTCCTACTTGAGAAAATTTTTTGTCTTGTCCCTCTTATGCACTATGCTCAAAAATCCGTTGATACAACAAAGGGGCATGATCAGTATCCATACTTTGCCTTTTGCTCATCAGAGTCCATTGCAACAACTACTCCTTCGACTTGATATCCTTGCTTCAATTAGTATTATGATGGACTGACTTCCTCCATTCAAATATTCCCTATATGCACCTGACCATCTCTTACCAACCAAATAAAATATGAAAAAAAATCATCCAAGAGGATATCTATAGGATGTAAAAATTAAAATGTACAAATTAACAAATTAAACAATGTAAAAATTTGAATCACACATGCTTCACCTTATAAGATAGTTTAAAGGCCTTAACCTATGAATGTGGTGTTGCTTAAGGTTTGATTAGAAGGACCGAAAACAAATTCAATCTCCTTCATGTTCTAGCTTTGTGGCTATCTCAAAATAATTTTCAAACATAAAATTACAACATATTTTCACAAGGAGATTACTCACTGTTTAACAGATTAGACTTGACATCTTATATTAACAGTTTCCTTTCATATGATGCCAGTCTTTTATCCATGCCTTAGAACCATGGCTAAAGGGGTGCGCTACATGACCGGGGGTTTGTAATTCCAGTCAAAATAATTATAACTAATTATGAGAACAATATAGCATTGTTTATATACTAGATTTCTTAAATTAAATATTATCTTACCATATGAATTACAGTGCATAGATAGAAAAATAGAGGGTTTCCAACAAAAAGCACCCAAAAAGGCAACAAAATACAACAAATACGCTTATTTTGCTTCTTTGGTGCTTGTATTTGATGACAACCATCATCATCACTTCCACATTCATCCTCCTGCACCTTAAGAGCTATAGGTACCACTCTGCCCTTACAAATAGATCAATGAAGTGAAAATTACAGTTAAAACATTCTATATTTTTACAAAGAGTTACAATGCACATTCACAAGAACGACACCAATCCTTCTCCATTAATCATTTCCATGATAGTGAAAAATGTCTACATAGGGCATAAAACACTATTATCAGAAGTCAATCCTATAAAAAGAGGATAAACACTGAACCCAACTAAAAATTTTCATTTATCTGAACTACCCATCATCAAATTTATGATTAACTTACAAGCATGATATGTCACGGAGGAAAAATTTCTTAATAGAAGGTGCCTTGCCACTTGAAGGATCACAAAAACTGAAGTAGAATATGAGACTAAATAATTATTTCAACAATTTGTCATTGTCAAATATTTTAGTTAATTTCCACATTATTGTCCAATAAAGTCTATTATTTAACAACACATTAGTATTAATATGTAAGTATCATATTTTAGAATACTATTATACTAACATCTAATTTTGTTTCGTATTATTATGATACTTTCGAGTCTCAGAGCTAGCCAACAATTCCAACCCACCTTGTTATCTAACTTTTAGGGGATGCCAACTTTCATAGGAAAAACATAGTCTTTACAAACAATACTGAAATATCACTGGAAAATCACACAAGAGCCTTGAAACTTGTGTGCATAATCAATAATGTTAAAATAAATAATATTTACAATCAAAACCAATTCAGAGCCCCTGCGTCCCAATCTAATATTAAAACAATTGCCACAATTTAAAAATATGTGGAGGTTCAATGCCAGTTATAAAACGTGTTTGACTGCAATATTGTTTCCAAATCAAATTTCCCATCAGATAACCTCTCTCTATATTCCTCTAGTTCCCACATCTTCCTCCACTCTAGATATCCTTCACATATCAATGTGTTAAACTGTGATTTTGTTGGCATAGAATTGGGTTGTTTTGTAACTAGTCAGTAATAATTGCTACCAAAGAAATACAAGCACTCTACCTTGTAGCATGTTCACTTTGTTGGTCAGTTGAAGAAAAAAATACTTTAGCTTATAGCTTCATTTGTCCATCTATGCTAACAGTACTTTATGTTCCCAACTAATAAAGGTAAATTTGTCATATCCAAAGTCTAAACAGCTAGACATGTTCAGAGCTACACTAGAATTAATCTCAACACATATATTGATATCAATATCTACTAGATATTGCAAGAGATATTTAAACACAAATGAAGCAACAAACAACAGGGTTCTATCAGTTTCTAAATTGATGTTGAAGTAAATTCAATACTTAAAAATAATCCATATCTAGAAGCATCGAACTGTAATCAAAAGTATTCAATCCAAACAAAATATCTCAAACACTCATGATTCGTGCCAAACTAAGTAACACACCTCCTAACTTGTTTGTAGCACCAAATGAAGCACTCAAAAATTCCAAAAATAGTACAAGCACCCATCAGTATTACACCAATACGTTTCGCTATGGTATGAATAGTGTGACATAGTTATAAGGGAAGAAAACATCAAGAGATGAGTTGTATATCACTAGGTAAGGCCACATGGTGAAGCCTGATTAAAAGGAACCCAAGTCACCAATCGTCTCCACTGGATAAACAATAAACATAAATTCATAAAAAGAAACAAAATGTTTGATCTATTTTTACTTAAAAATGCGAAGATCCCAAATTGTAATCACAAGCATTCATGCCAAACACATTACCATACCTGATACACAATCGTTGATTGTAGCACCAAATTAATGCAATCAAATATGCCAAAAATAGTACAATCATGCGTCAGTATTGCACTATAACCTTTCCTATACTAAATTTATGTATTGTGCAGAGTGATATGGTCAAGAGTAGAAAAAATGATAAGAGACAGGAATCTGTACCATCGCTTGGGGGTGTAGTTGTGTAGGAAATCTTGATTGTCTGTGATCAAAATCAATATTATCTCCACCCTCTTCTCTACATGCCTTATTCAACAATGGTTCTCCCCTCTCTCGTGCTACTTTGAAACTTACCTTTCTTCTTTTCCATGAAAGAAGACTCTGCATGGAAGTTTATTGCAAAGGGCGATCAAAGTCTAAATAAGATGGATCCTCAATCAAATTTGGAATTAGTTCCAGACTCGGTATACTAGTCATCATCCAATTGTAACCAACTACTTTTTTTCAGATTCTAGATGAAGGATACCTTCAACGACAAGATTAGTTGCAGCCAAAGTTCCATAACTCAAGGACTTCTTAAATCTAGAGCAAAGCCTGTAATCAGATCCAACCTCTTCACATTCATCAACAGAAGCTAAGTTGATTGACTCAAATAATTCATATTCCTCACTCCTTGGAGAAATTTTTTCATCACTTAACAAGAAGGTTAACAAGCATTCCATTCAGAAAATACCCTTAAATCAACGATTTCACACTATTTTTCTTCGTGAAAAATTTGATGTTGTATTTTGAGCCTTCTAATGGTGAATTTCTGGCCATTTTCAGTGTTTGGTATTTTAACTCTGGACAGCTGATTCAACCATTGGTCAAACTGAGCATACAATCCCATGACAAAAACATTGATTTTATTAAAGGAAAAATCAAACTTCAGGGAAGAATTTGTTTCTGAAAATTTGTAAGGGAATAAGGGAATAATATGTATCCTCCTTCTAGTATCTATAGTTTGCATTCAAATATTTCAAAATTATTTTTGCAGATATATTTTTTGATGATTCATATTCAAATTCAAAGGATTTTCACATACTTTTTTGCATGTTTTCAACGACAGTGTAAAGAGGCTTCCTTATATGACTTCAACAACAATATCACTTGAAACAATAGATTTTATGTGATGATGAATAAAGAATCTTTGATGTTGCAAATTCATCTAGTCAGGGAACAATTTGACTTGTCTTCTTTTCCACCCACAACAGACTCAAATGGAGGAGCCTCAGAATAACTCCCATCAACCCACACAACATGATGATCACCTCCCTCCTTTGTAGTTCTCACACGCAGAAGCAATAAGTTACAGGCAGAGAGCAGTGCCACCTCAGTATGCAGATTCATGAGATCTCAAGGAGACCCCTGACCTCCACCCATGAGACCCTTGCAATAGTGTCTATGTACAAGCCCTTTTTAAAATTACATAATACACCCTCCTTCCCAATTATCCATGTCTCTGCAAAGAGAATCCTTATTGTGTAGTTTTTTGCTGGTCATAAGACATATATGTGTTTGGTGTTCATACATGCATCATGAATATACATTATTTTTTGGTTGTGCACATCCAAATAGTGTAGGGGACAGTTGGATTATATTATATTTTTATGTTTGTAGATGATGTGGCCCTTCTAGTCTCATCGCCAGAAAAAATTGCAAAGACAGCTCAATGCCCTAGCCCTTTTCTATGATCTTCATCAGTTGACATTCAACCTAGGTAAAAACCAAAGTCATCATCTTCAACGTGTTGAAGAAAATCCCCTTGATCACCATTTCTTTCTCAAAGGAGAGGAGATCGAGATCACCAACTCATATACTTATCTAGGGGGTACTATTCACAAGACCTTACTTTAGTTTGAAACATGCACTTCAGCCTTGACATTCTCAAACATTCCCCAAAATCTCCTAAAGGAAAAACTGTTGTTGGCTTATTCTCACGAAATTGAAATAGAATTTCTTCATATTTTTTGTCCTCGATATACCTTTGATTCTGAAAATAAGGAAAACTAATATGTACACCTCAAAACACACAAATATAACGATTTGTTTTCTTTGTCTTCAACAACTCCCTAAGATATGGTCAAAATAATCAATTTTGGACCCAAATTACAAGCAATTAATAGCCCAAAATCATTTAAGCCTAAATTAAAGCTCAAATTCTGATAATGTGTATTTACCACACGTGAGCTCTTTTGATTATTGGTAGTTTAGAAGCCCACATGTAGTTAGCACAAAGCATATCGAGACAAAATGTTTCTTCATCTTCACTACTGTCAATACACCTTCCACACTCATCACAACGTGCAATACAAAATGTACAATTCCAACACGAACTATCTGGTCTTTTTGCTTTTGGCAACTTTCATTGGTGCAGTCATAAACAAGCCTTGCATTCCCACATATAGGGAAATATTCAATATCAATTGTATTGACATCATCATATGAAATTGAATAATAGAGATCATTAGGATAAATCTATGGTTTTACTGAATGAGACTTGTGCTATAAACCACCATCCAAAAGGTAATTCAAATTCTCAAGGCACTCTCTTGTTATCACAAAAAGACCACTAATTATCAACTACTTCAATCCGTGCATGTTGCATTCTCTGTGTGCTTTGAAATTTTTTACAATGCCATCGGCAGTCAACTTGGTGCAGCCTAGAAAACATAACTACAAAGCCCAGAAACAAGTGCACCACATATAGTCAAGGGCAGAGTAGGAGGTACCAAGAGAAAATGATATTTCACACAAAACTTCTGAATTAACGAGCTTAACTTGAGCAAGTGTGAGATAACAATATAATTGCATGATGAAAACCTAATACGCTTGATAAAAAAAATAAAAGTCCATAATAAATTCACAATATGGTTTTGAAAAGAATGGATAAACTAAACAAGAGAAAAACCTACAAGAAGCACCTTCCATGCAACATCATTTTCACAGAAAGGCATTACCTTCCCATGTTTTTAGATATCTAATGAAAATTATGATATTCCAGGCAAGTTGAGGAGCAACCACCAGTGTGTGCAATAATAGAAGACAAATCAAGAAATGAGAGAAATTTAAAACACATAAGAACATGGAATACCAAATGAAAGAGTTGCACCAGTGCCTCCCTTGAAGGTTTCAACATTTTGGGGCAAATTCTACCTAAATTTCCTTAAAAAGTAAGCTTCGAATGTTTTAAGTTTCTATCCTTTTATCGATGTATTTAAAGGAGACTATGGGATAAATTTACATGCAAACACATCCATTTAGTAACCCGGTTTGAAAATATTTTACGGGAACCACAATTCCATTTCACGAAACCCATGCAATTACATTAACTGAATCTAACTGTTTGAAATTGCTAATCATGCAAAAATGTAGAAAATCAATATTCAGAAAGTAAATATATTGTTTTCTTTAAAATGTCAAGTGCAACAACAAATTCATCTTTTTGTAATTTCTCAAAATCAGAAACCAACAAGGACAGATACCAACCTTTTTAAGCTTTGGATTGATGTCGAATACTTTCTTAAGTCCATCATCTATAATTTTTAGGCACTCCACTAAAGTCAATTTTCATAACCGACCTTGAGACCTTTAAGCAAGTTTTAAGAGAGCATCATCAGTGAGCCTTTCACTTAGAGGATACTCCACATGTATAGTTTTCCATAGACAGGGATCATCTTTCACTGCAACATGCAGAGACTTGCAAACTTTTTCAATGGACATAAGATATTGCAGGCCCAAATACTAGGGCAAAATGGAGCCCATCATGGGGTTCTCTTTGTAATTCTCCACCACTTCTACCTTCCATGCTTCCCAAAACAGCCTCAGTTTCACCCTGCGCATTCTGGAAATAATCATAATAAGCTGATGTGGTTCCTCTGGTTCCACTAGCATTGGTGGCATGGTCAATTGTTGGTGAAACCAACATTCTAATCTCCTTAGCATTATGATCAACTGCCATTGTTCTTCCCAGGTCATCGAACTCAGCTCCGCCTTGGTATCAAAAGTGTAATTGCATAAAAGGAATGTTGGTCTCATTCCAATAGGTCTCCTATGATGAATGCGCAAGAACCTAGTACATAGACTGTTTTTCTCTTCGCTTAGCTACCCATGGCTTATTTCCCTTTCCAAATATCAATAATTATTTTCCAAGAAAAATATATAATAAGAAAAATATTTTACTATATTCTAAAAGGTGAATATGTTCAAATCATGCCACAAAGTGAAAGGAAATAAAATATATTTCCTCAAACCACCAAATATATAAATAAAACAATAATAATGATAATAAGAATAATAATAAAACTAGATCTATCAATCTATGCATGATATGAGAACCATAAACATTCAAGGGACTAAAAAAATATTTGACCAAAACAAACCAAAAATTTCAAACTCAACAAAATCCTCTAAACACAAGTAACAAACAAACCACTAAAATTTTCTAAGATATCAGAGCTAGACATCAACACAATTTCATGTACTTGAATAAGCCAATTGTTTCTTAGCGTTACACTTCTTAAATTAGTTATTTATCATTTAATACTAGGACACTATCTATGTGAAAAGAAATAGGTCCCAACTTCATCAAATATGACTTCATTTCCAGTCAAAGATCAAACCAACTTCATTTCCAGTACCAATATAAAATCACACATTTTCGAAATATCAATAATTATTTTCCAAGAAAACATAAAACTCGAAACTCAACAAAATTCCCCAAATGAAAGCAACATATAAACCATTAAAATTTTCCAAGATGTCAGAGCTAGATATCAAGGTTGTTTTATGTACTTGAATGAGCCCATTGATGCTTTGCATTAGTCTTGTTAAAATAGTTATTTATCATGTAATACTATTCAGACACTATCTATGTGAAAATAAATAGGTCCCAACTTCATTTCCCATCACAAATAAGAAACAAACAATGTATGGATTAAATATGAAACATAAATCTTAAAATAACACGCATAAAAGAAATGTAGTAGCAATGTTACAATGGAAAATAAAAAATATAGAACCCATTTTTACCTAAATTTGACATATAGTAATATTGCATGATCAAAAGAACATGTATACCAAAATAAGAGTCCTAGAGTATTTCAATTTCCCAGTTCTCATCAGGGAAAATTTTAAGGATGGATATCCATTCGAAAGTTTAGAAACCTTGGTGAATCTTAGTAATCTCTAATAGAAAATTTATAAAATGTTTGATGATATTTTTGTTAAAATATATAAATTTATGATTATATTGTATTAGTATATATAAGATTTTGGCGATTTTTAAGGTAAAATAATTTCATACTATAAAAATTGGGCGAATTATTTTTAGAAAAAATGGAAATTGGCGAATAATTTTTTTTGAGAAAGTATAAAACATTAGCCCACCTGCGAATATTAGCCCCTAAAATTTTCCCTGGTTCTCATCTTGGTCATGATTTTCTACATTGTGAACATGATCTTCTCCAAATGGACTATCATTATGAGCCTCCAAAACATTATGTTGTGTATCAAGTTCATTGGATAAATTTGTTATATTGTTTTCTCCCCTTCTATCACAATCTAATTGCCTGTAGGTTTTAACCCTGTACAGAAATGATCTGCTAACGAATCTTAAAGACAGAAAATAAACAGCAGCGAGAGCATGAAACATAAAACAGATAAACACAGAGATTTTCCCCTGGATCCCAAATCGGGATGACCAACTTGAATTTTCATTATATTCCTTTTAGTGTTACAACACATATATATACATGCCGAAGCATACATAAACCCCAATCCATTAACCCTGGATTAGAACATAACTGTAGTTCCCTTGATCGGATCTACAAAATACCAAGGGCCGAAAACCATCATGCCCCAAAACCATGTGCAAACACATGCAAAAAACCATGGGCAGATCCGCCCACCAGAAAATAAGGACCAAAAAAATTTTCAGAGCTGCTGCCCTAGAAACTGACAGGGGGGGCTACCACCCCCCTGTTACCCCCCCACGTGTGACTAGTCATAGAAAGAATATAACACAAACCCAACATTCTCCCACTTGTTGTTTCCTTTCCGCAGGGGGCCACAGGAGAGCTGAGTCATTAGCCCAGATTTCAACACCCATTGTTTCTCTACACCAAGAGAACTTCAGAGTGCTCACAGACTTTGTCAATGCATCTACAACATTCTTCAAAGTGTCCACCTTTACTAGCAACACCCTTTTAGCTTCAACCATATATCTCACAAAGTGATATTGAACATCAATGTGCTTTGTATTTGAATGATAAGCATGATTCTTAGCCAAGAAAATTTCACTTTGGCTATCATAGTATATCCTTATAGCTTGCTGCACCAACCCCATACTTGAACACAAACTCTGCAGCCAAACTGCTTCCTTGCTTGCATGAGTGGCTGCCATGTATTCAGCCTCTATAGTTGAAAGAGCCACTACAGACTGTCTTTTACTCATCCAACTGACTGCACCTCCAAATAGGCTAAATGCATACCCACTTGTAGATCTTCTTTGGTCCAGATCTCCAGCCCAGTCTGCATCAACAAAACCACGAATGTTCAACACTCTTTCCAATCCTCGTCTTCCCTGGTAATACAAGCCATAATCACTAGTGCCACGCAAATATCTGAAAACCTGCTCCACTGTTGTCCAATGCTCCTTCCCTGGGTTTGACATAAACCTACTCAATACTCCCACTATATGTGTAATGTCTGGTCTAGTACAGACTATTGCATACATCAGGCTACCCACTGCACTTGCATAAGGAACCCAAGACATATCCTCCTCTTCTTCTTGTTTCTTGGTACACTGTTCAACAGACAGCTTTGTACCTACAGGAATCAGAACATTCACCAGTTTAATATCTTGCATATTGAACCTCTACAATATAGTCTCGACATACTTCCTTTGGTTTAATCAGAGCATCATCTTTGCCTGATCTCTCTTAATTTCCATGCCCAAAATATAGTTTGTAGCACCAAGATCCTTCATGTCTAATTTGGAGAATAGTTGGGTCTTCAAATCTTGGATAATTTCTTTGTCATTTCCAATCAACAACATATCATCCACATACAAAACCAAATAAATAACACGGTCACCAATTAATTTAAAATAAACACAGTGATCCTCCTTGCTTCTGGTGAAGCCAAGTCCCCGTATATAGGTATCAAATTTCTGATACCACATCCTTGGTGACTGTTTTAACCCATACAGAGACTTCTTCAACCTGCATACCAGTTCTTTCTTACCCTTCACCAAAAAGCCTTCAGGTTGCTTCATGTAGATCTCCTCTTCTAGATCCCCATGAAGAAATGTTGTCTTCACATCCATCTGTTCTATCTCAAAATCAAATGCAGCAGCAACAGATAAAAGTAATCTAATAGAAGTAACTTTGGCAACGGGAGAAAAAATATCACCAAAATCAATTCCCGGCACCTGGGAATAACCTTTTGCTACCAACCGAGCTTTGTATTTCTCCACCTTGCCTTCTACATTCATCTTCTTCTTAAACACCCATTTTCTCCCGATGGGCTTCCCTCCATCCCACAACTCCACTAGATCCCATGCCTCATTTTTATGCAAGGATGCCATTTCATCAACCATGGCCTCCTTCTAGAGTTTTCCATCCTCTAAATCTACTACCTCCCTAACGGTTCTGGGATCATCATCAGTTATAGTTAAAGCAAAATTTGAATAGAAATTAGATGGACTATACCTTTCTGGTTGTCTTCTTTCCCAAACTGATCTTCTCACAACTGGAGTTTGTGGCTCTTCCTCTTCTGAGTCTTCTTTTGTTGTAGAGTCTGATTCATCCTCCTTTAGCTCAAACTCTATCTTCTCAGGTTCCTTTGGTAGGACTTCATGTTTAACAATATCTTTCACCTCTCTAAACACCACATCTCAGCTGTACACAACCTTCCTTGTTTCTGGGTTCCAAAGCTTGTAACCCTTTAAACCATCCTTATACCCAATAAAGATGCACCTTTCAGATTTATTATCCAACTTTGTCCTTTTCTCCTTTGGAACATGTACATATGCATCACATCCAAATACCCTTAGATGTGAAATAGAGGGTTTCTTACCAGTCCATACCTCATGTGGGGTCTTATCCTCCAACGCCGATGAAGGTGATCTGTTAACTAAGTAACATGTAGTCTCCACTGCCTCTCCCCAGAATTCTTGTCCTAACCCAGTACCACTGAGCATGCTTCTTGCCTTTTCCATCAGCGTTCTATTCATTCTTTCCGCAACTCCGTTTTGCTGAGGTGTGTATGGAGTAGTCTTCTGCCATGCTATACCACACTTCTTACAGAACTCTTCAAATTCCTTCTTGCATAACTCCCCACCATTATCTGTCCTCAGCGCCTTTATCTTCTTCTCTGTCTGGTTTTCCACCAGAGCCTTAAATTCTTTAAATCTGTCAAAGAATTCAGATTTCTTCCTCAAGAAATATATCCATGTATTCCTTGAGAAGTCATCTATGAATGAAACATAGTACACAGACTTACCCAGTGATGGAACCGACACAGGTCCAAACACATCACTGTGCACAAGCTCTAATATCTTGTTCACCCTCTTATCACCATAAGGAAAACTCACCCGATTCTGCTTCCCATATACACAATGTTTACAGAAATCGAAATCCACAGAGCTATTAGACATACCTTCTACCATACCATTTCCATGCAGTATACAAAGACCCTTATCTCTAATATGTCCAAGCCTTTGATGCCATAGCACGGTATTTTCTCCAGAGACCGCTAGGCTTTCCGCTCCACTTTTGAGAACCACAGAACTGTTGCACCCAGCAATAACAGTGCTGCCTGAAGCTTGTACAAAGTTCCAATCCGAACTCCCCGCATTAATACCAGTGCTCCCCGAACCATCTTATAGGTATCTTTCTCGAACACTGTTTTTACACATGCATCATCCATCTTGCTTACAGAAATCAGATTTCTGGCCAATGCAGGAATGTAAAGAACACCAGGAAGTGTTCTAATCCTTCCACCTTGCAGCTTCAGCTTGACTTTTCCACGTCTGACAATTCTGGACTTCCTATCATCCCCTAGGAAGACATCACCGCCATCATATTTCTCATACTCGCAGAACCACTCCATATGGGGAATGAAGTGAAAAGATGCACCCAAGTCAATCAACCATGACTCATGATATACATGTGTATTTGTGTTGGAAATATGATGCAGAGTGTTGTCCTTGATGGCAACCCACTGAATGAAGATGAAGACATGAGACAGTTGACATGTTTTGTCCTTGATGGGAAACCACCTGATGAAGTTTGTCTTGACCTGATGGACTTGGTAAATGA
The DNA here is from genome assembly GCA_034641835.2 of Pinus albicaulis. Taxonomy (NCBI): domain Eukaryota; kingdom Viridiplantae; phylum Streptophyta; class Pinopsida; order Pinales; family Pinaceae; genus Pinus; species Pinus albicaulis. The sequence goes on along the minus strand of CM076570.1, from coordinate 711,168,869 downwards.
TGTAAATCTGATATGAAATGATGTGATGCTAAGTGTTGTCCTTGAATGGCAACCCTCTTGATGAAGATGATGACAACTTACTTGGTGAAGTTGTGCTTGATAGAATATGTTCTTGATGAAGTAAATCTGATGTATCTACAGTGAGTACAGAAGGGAATGAAGAAAGGAATTCAGCATGTGCTAAATCTTGATGAAAAGAGTATGTCTCTAGGCATACGCGGATTTGCCTAGGAGAAGTCGCGTATGCACGCGGGAATAAACGTGCGAAGTCGCGTATGCGCAAAAGCGCTCTTAAAGTGCAAAACCAGGGGTAACCACCATGGTATTGACCCATTGTATTGGGTAATGATTCATCTAAATGACCCCATCCAGGAATATCATCGAATGTAATGTGGTTTTGGCTCATGGTATTGAAAAAGGGTAAACCTATATAAAGAGAAGAAATTCATTGTGCAAATCATGAGTGTGGGTGCAAGATGTCTGAGCTTGAATGAATACTTCTCTCTGAAGTATATCTGAATGGAAAGGGTTACACTTGAATGATAAATCTGAATGTATGATGCACCAATAATGAAGAAGGGGATCTAGATCTGAATTGCTCTTGTATTTGCTAGATCTGATTATGGAAGGCTTAGATCTGTGATGAGGCGAGCATCTAGGCGAACATATGTCTGAAGCAAAAGGGTAGATCTGAACTGAATATATGATCTGATGAAGTATGCTGCTCTGTAATGATTGAAGATCTATACGCTACTTCGCCGCGGAGGAAGTGCGTATATACGCGGCTTCAGCGAAGAGAAAGCGCGTATGCGCAATAAAATATACACTGAGGTATACGCTGGTTTGTGTGGACGGAAGCGCGTATATACGCGACATCAGTGAAGGGAAAGCGCATATGCAAACTAGGGTTTGCTGAAGCAAGGGGTATGAAATATCTGATCTGTTCTGCTGTGTTTCTGCTATCTGATCTGTGTTGATAAGTATCTGTTGGTGATGTATGTTTGTGCTTAAAAGTATGGAAAGGGTCCAGTTTGAAAATATGATGAAATGTGGCCTGCAAGTGGTGTTCTATTGAAGTTGTTGGATCCGGTGTGAAAATTGATGAAACGTGGTCCAAGGTGGTGCTGAGGGTTGTAGCCTTCAGTCAGGGGGTTGTAGCTCCCTTCCAGGTGAGGCTGGTAAACGAGATCGGGGGGTCGTAGCTCCCTTCCAGGAGAGGCTGGTAAACGAGTCAGGGGGTTGGAGCTCCCTTCCAGGAGAGGTTGGTAAATGAGCGCAGGTGGGTGCCTGCGTGCTGGTAGAGTCTGCACCAGCACATATGTTGTAAGATGTTTTCTCTATAATAAAATATTGAAGGCTGAGCAACTGCAACGGTGGTTTTCTCCCGACTTGGGTTTCCACCTAAAAATCCTGGTGTTCATGTGTGATGCTTTGTGTGATGGTCTATTCTATTGTTACTTCACATGTTTACTGTTAATTTAACATCAGATGAATGAATATTGCAAAGAACTAAGTTAATAAATGTCTGCATATTTATATCTCTGCTAATACGCGAGTTGTATGAAGGATATCCGCGTGTATACGCGAGTTTACTGAAGGAAAGTAGCGTATGGGTTTTAGAGAGTGAAAAAAGTAAAAAGTTTTGAATATGCAGTAAATACTGATTCACCCCCCCCCCCCCCCCTCTCAGTATTTTTCCCAACAATTTGAAGAAGAAGCCAAATACACATCCCCACCTTCATCCGAGGTGGTTTTTGCCTCTGCAGAAGGAGCATCATCAGATCCCTTTCCTTTCTTAGGAGCCTTAGATCTGCAATCCTTTTTGTAGTGCCCTTCCTTTCTGCATTTCAAGCACACCTTTACAAAATTTCCAGGAGATTTAGATCTCCCTCTAGATTTAGATCTCCCACTCGAAACCTTATTCTTGTTTCTATTTTGGGACCTTCCTCGTAAAGATAAGGCATCTACATTCTGACCCTCCATACTTCTCTGTCTCATTTCCTCCGACAGCAAGGCTGAGACAATACCATCAAAATTCACGGTAGTTGTATTGCTACCTATTGTAATAACCAGACTGTCCCACGAGTCTAGTAGAGAACACAAAAAACTGATGCCCTTATCTTCATCTGAGATTTTAATATCAACAGATGACAACTGACTTACAACAGTATTGAAGGCATTCAGATGCTCTGTCACCGAGTCTCCATCCTTCATCCTCAGGTTATAAAACTTTTTCCGCATGAACATTTTATTCACCAGAGACTTAGATTAGTACAACATCCCTAGCTTGCCCCAAAAGGTCTTCACCATAGCTTCCCTAGATACATTCAACAATACTGAATCTGAGACACACAACCATATTGTGCTCTTTGCCTTTTTATCCAGCTTCTTCCAGTCTTCATCTGACATTGTCGTTTGTTTAGTACCCGGATCTACTGCGATCCACTAATCTTTATCCACCAGCAGATCCTCCATCTTGAGCTTCCACAACTCAAAACTCTGACCATTAAATTTCTAGATCTCTATCTTCCTGCCGCTCGCCATCTTCTTTCACCGCAATAATCGATCTCGTAGATCTCCCACTGAACAGGTTCTACCTCAGGCCCCAGCAAAAAACCCCTCAGCAGCAAAGGCGTCCCCTTGAAGCCAAAACTGCTCTGATACCAAATGTAGGTTTTAACCCTGTACAGAAATTAACTACAAACGAATCTTAAAGATAGAAAATAAACAGTAACGAGAGCATAAAACATAAAACAGATAAACATAGAGATTTTCCTCTGGATCCCAAATCGGGATGACCAACTTGATTTTTCATTATATTCCTTTTAGTGTTACAACACATATATATACATGCCGAAGCATACATAAACCCCAATCCATTAGCCATGGATTATAACATAACTGTATTTCCCTTGAATGGATCTACAAAATACCAGGGGTTGAAAACCATCATGCCCCAAAACCATGTGCAAACCCATGCACAAAACCATGGGCGGATCCGACCATCAGAAAATAAGGACCAAATTTTTTTTTTGGGGTGCTACCCCAGACCCTGATAGGGGGGGCTACCCTCCCCTATGACCCCCCCTATTACCCCCCCGCACGTGACTAGCCGTGGAAAGAATATAACACAAACCCAACATCGCCAAAGTGCTAACTCTCCTTCATATGGAAAATCGTTAATGTCATACTTTGTTACATATAATCTTAAACATGTATCTACATGTTTATCAATTTTGTTCCTCAACTTTGACTTCAAGAATGATAGTGCACTAAACATTCTCTCATCCTCCATTGATCCCAAAAAAATGGTTTGACACAAATATGCTAATTTGAAATATTCTGATATGTTTTCTTGCAGATATTGGCTAGCAGTTAAAGTATTCCATAATCTTTTTATAACATCGTTTTCATTAGGATTCTCCAAAAAAGGATATTTCTTCCACATTATTTTAGCAAAGCGTCCACCTTGTTGATACAATTTTGATGAATCTAAAATACTTTCAATCTGTTCTCCATGTATTGAGACTTTCCTGCAAAAGTGGTTTACTAAAAATTTTAATCTCTTTTGAAAATCGACTTTTAAATTTCTTGGACATTGAAAATTGTTCCAATATTGAGGGTATTCCACATACATGGCCTCCAACAATTCATCTTGAGGAAGTCGTTCTCTTATCTCTGATGATAGTGATCCTGCAATTTCTATCAAATTTTGTCTCACTGAAATCACAATATTATCAAATTGGTCTCTTCACATGGGGTAATATTTGGTGATTTGTCCCATCTTAATAATATAATGAAAGGGAACCATATACCTATGCATTGCTATACATAGTATCCCTTTTTCATAAAACATAAAAAAAATTATAGTATTTTGTATATTCAATGATCTTAGTCCAACTTGTAAACTCTAGACTAGTAAAAGAGTTTGACATCATATACATATTATCCAATGCAAGGCATATTATCTGCATGCAGATCCATGCAGATCCAATGCAGATCCATGACAGTATTTGCAATCTCCTGTTTCAAATCATCATTTTCTACTTGAGCTAGATATCTTGCCCATTCCCAACCACTAGTTACAAACCAATGAGAATATGGAAATTTTGTAACGTGAAGAAAATATATAAATTTCATGTGATCTGGATAATCTTTCATAGGACGACCTTCACATAAGATGTGAAATACAGTTCTCAATTGTATCTCCTTTGATAACAAACTTCTTTCCATTGTCTTTTCAAATTGAGATATGATGGTTCCTTCACTTGCCTCAAGTTTCCTCTTACTTATTAAATATTTTTTGTCTTCTTCCACACATTGGATATGTCAACATTCCTCAAAATATTTCCATCTAACAATAGATTTCTATTTACCATTTGCAATTTTCTTTTCATACACCTTTCTTGCATGCTTTTGTACTGTATCTAGCTTCATCTGAAATTTCACTACCTTGCAACTTTTCCAACTACACGCAATACATCTAAATTCTCGCAAATCCTCATTCACATTTTTAGGAGGTATTTCTTCAATAAATGGAAAACTTGAGACCTAATCATCTTGGAATTGTCTCCCTACAGTCCACTGGCCTTTTTTCCTTTTCCGTGAATGGTTTGTGTCACGTTCCAAGGAAAAATATTTAACATTTTCATTACTAATTTCTGTTGAAACTGCATTTATCTCACCTTGATCACTTGAGGAACCTGTTATTTCATCCATCATATGGATATCAAATGCATTTTCAAAAGATTTAACATCTCTCTCGGTAACATATTGTTCAAAGGAGCTTGAAACATGAAGAGAATGTGTATTCTTGGATTGAGGATTTTGAAAGTATGATAATACATCCATTTGCCTCGATGGTTTCTTCCTAGAATTAGCTTTTTACATCTCATTGAATATTGCAGGAGTAAAATTTCAAATCGATCTAGAAAGCTGCATCAATAGTTTCCAAGAGTTGAGAATTACTAGATTTGTAAATATCATTCAAAGTAAAATAAGTGTGATGTTCACAAAAACCATTAAGAATTTTTTTATTAAAATGTTGTGCCAAGGCCCAAACCCAAAATAAAAAAGAAATCATTATACACAAAACAATAACATCATGAATCATCATCTATAAAACAAAGAACATCATTCAAATGTAAAATATATAAAGATTTCCACTAAATTAATTCATATCTACAAATCACCTAATGAACACTTGAAAGATTTTAAAAAAAAAATAATAATTAAAAAAAAATTAATCATCCTTTACAAAAACCTCTCCACCCAAAGTTTATATATAAATATATATGGTGAGAATGTTCTCCAAGATCAAAGATTAATTATAATAGGTGTTGCTTACACCTATAGTTTTCCACTATACTATTTTTAAGGTTGATGTCTTTATAAACCAACTTATACATACTCAAGCATAAATATATATTTAATTATTGTATCCCCACCATACAGTGACTCAAAATATGCACATTTCATACATTCATACCTGTGGTTTTTGTTTATGGTGCTAAAATACATGTGGTTTTTGTTTCATGCCTTGTGGGCCCTCTTTGGCTTGTGGTTATTATCTATGAGATGGCCATAAGAATAAGAATTCATTCTACTCTAGAAGACTGAATTTGGAAAACATGGGGGGATGCATGGACACAGCCCAGGGATGCATGGAGGGAGGGATGCTACATTGGAGTCATCACTTGGTATCTCATTGCTTTGAAGCTTGTAGCTTAGGCAAGTACCTTTTGCACAAGCCTTGTGTCTAAGTGTGCAGAAGTCGCCCACATTTCACCTTAGAATATTTATTGATGTAACTTAGCCTAAGTTACTCAGGAAAACGCACATAATTATATGTTGGCTTATTGAGCTAAAATAAAAACATTGATAAAGTAAATTATTTACTTTAGTGATTAATTTTTAATCTTATTCATCGACCTCAAGTAAGGCGAGATCTAATCTTGTCTGTCCATCACTTTGAGGTTAGGGATAGGGTTAGGATTAGGGTTTTGGCTCAATTTAAAGTTATAAAGGTAAGGCTAAGGTGAGGAGATGAGACACAAGAATAGCACAATATTGAGAGAGGCTTCCTAGTGAGCGTGTGTTAAGTTTGAGAGAGTGTAGTGAGGTTGGTGATAAATTTTGTATTTCCTTAGTTGAGCCATTATCCCCAGATAGGATCCCAGGTAAGTTCCATGACTAATTTATTAATGAAGAACTATTGATTGGGTAGAAATTTTTTTGTGTATGTGATTCATATCGAGTTTTTTTCTTCCGCAATATTTTTTGTGTTATGAATATAGTTGTGTATTCCTTCAGTTAATAATTGTTGGGAACCAAATACTAAGTGTTGGGTACGATAGATTATAACACAAGGGACCATGCAATTCCCATTCAAGACCTTGAGTTGGTTGTCATAGGACAAACGCACAGTTCAATGCAATGAGATCTTAGAACTAGAGACAATCCAATGTCCATTCTTATGTCCATGCTTCAAGTAACCAATGATCAATTCAATTCTTGTTTTCATCCTTAATTCTTAGGAATGAAAAGGGTCTTAAAATTATCAAGCGCACTAGGTTCCCCCCCATGATACATGCAATAGTCTTGGCTATTCTCCAAATGTATTGATTAAACAATGCATTGTGCCCTTTACAATGATTGAGGATTTATTGGACCCATCCTTTTTCTTGGGTTGCGGCCTCTAGTGTCAATCCCACTATATGTGTTCATTTTTTTTGGTATTTTCACTCTTGGATTCATTTCTTCTCATGTATTTGTCCTTGTCCTCTACTAGTCTAGTTGCTTACTTCGTGATGCTTCACTAGTTGATTATTTTTTCACAGATTAAGAAAAATTTAAGCAGTTGGATATGTTGTTTTACTTATATTTCCATTGATGGATTGTTTATAATAATTTGAAACATATCCTCTATCATTTTCCATGATAAAAGTGAGGAGGAAGGCAATTAGTCAGTTACTAGTGACATTTACACCCTCCATAAAGAAGACGGAGGACTTGGGCTAATTAACAGCCATGCTCCAAGGACGGTTTTAGCGACTAAATGACTTGCAAGGACAAATGAATGAGAAGCTCCTTATGAGGTATTTTTCAAGAATAGGCTAGAAATAACTTCAAATATAAAAAACATCCAATTCCCTAATGATTTATGATTTAATCATAGGTTCAAATTCCTTTAATTTTCCTAGATGAACAATTCTCAAAATAATTTGGAATCATTGCAAGTAATATTTCATGAGCTTGACTAGTAGTTAAGGATTTTTAAGCGTGTTATTACCTAAAGACACCAAGTGGGCCACATTGCTAGGTGTGCAAGAAATCAAATAAAGGCTTTAGGTGTGAAGAAATTTACATTCAATCTTGAAAAACCATAGGTCAATTAACCACTTCTAAATTCCTAATGACTCTCAATTGTATAATGAATATTGATGTTGTAGATAAATTTATTTTATCTACAACATCAATCGTTATGACATAATAGAGTGGGAAAATCATTCTACAAAAGCTAACATGGTTAGGATATATAATCTTCTCTTGCAAAGCAATCGGGGGCCTCTTTTCTAATGCCTCAACAAAAGTGTATTATATGTCTATTTTATCTACTATTGTACTTTATTCAACTTAACTTGTGACTTTTAAGGGTGACTTGGTCTAAATTGATCACTCATATAAAAATCTATTTTATAGTCATATACCTAAGAAACTTTATCAAAGATGATTGTGTTCCACTAATTTCATACTACTATGTATCTAAATACAATCTTGAGTGGGAAGCATGTGTACAATTCAACAATCTCCTCTTATGTTTTGCATGCTTCCTCCCTTGTTACCAGACTTGTATTTGAGTATTTTTATTGTTGTAACAGTGTTCATATCAATTAGTATCAAATCCTAAATGATAGGTCTTTTTCATAATTCCTAGTGGTGCAGGTAATTATATGCACATCCACACTTTCTTTGCCTGTTTTTAAAATACAATTTTGTGTACCATTCTTCAATTTTCCCGTAATAATGATCTATGTTTATTGACATATCTTTGTACCACAACTATACCACAAGTATACCAACAGTCATGAGGATTACTTGGAATAGCTAGAAAGATATACCAACAAAAACTATCAAGTATTTGAATTTCGGATTTTGGGAATTCGCTTTAGTATTAATGTCTTTAACTTAAACAATAATGGTGGACATTGAATAGATTTCTGATGATAAAAATACTAAGAGGGGAGGGGTGAATCAGTATTTAGGGCTGAACAATTTTTCTTTTCTTTCCCTTAAAACCATATGTTATAGTACATCATCCAACATGTATGTACAGATATCTTATTATGTCATTACTTAGAGCATTGCATCAGATAAGCATTTAGCATGATCATGAATAACAGAACAAACCAACAAACATAAACACATATGAACACCAGGATTTAAGGTGGAAACATAGTTTGGGAGAAAACCACCGCTGTTGTAATCTTAGTCTTCAATATTTATTATAGAGAAAACTTCTTACAATATATGCTGGTGCAAACTTATACCAGCACGCAGGCACCCACCTGCAGAAGGCTACAACCTTCTCTCGTTTACCAGCCTCTCCTGGAAGGGAGCTACAACCCCCTGATCATCACACCAGCTTTTACTGGCAGAGGGTTTCAACCCTCAGACCCACTGCCGACCACGTTTCATCAATTTTCACATTGGTTCAAGCAGCTTCAACGCAATCCTAACATATTTTCCCAAAACTTCAACAGAACAGTGAGACCACCAAATTCATATATGTTCTTCAACAGACTTGCGCCAGTTCTCCGTCATTTCTTCTGTTGAATAGACTTAAGGCTCATCATCTTTCGATCAATACGTTCATGGGTGCATTATTGATTTAGATCTATCAGTTAAGCACGTAGCTTTCTCATGCAGATGTTCCTTAGAGGAATTTTCTTTTTCAACCCTCACACATACACGCACCGAATAATAATATTTTTCCCTTTATATAGATTTTGCCTTTATTAACACCATGAGTCAAAAACCATTTAACCTCTAATGGTATTCCTTTGACAATATTTCCATTAGTCTGGCCCACGGGGTTTTTATTTCTTTTTAATTTATTTATCAATTGATAAATAAATATATTTACAACATTTTAATCCCTTATGTTTAACCCTTCGGATTTTATAAACAATATCCAACGCTTTTAAATAGTTTAATATTTCAATAAACCTTTGACCCCTGGCCCACATATGCGCCCCACCGTATCAAAATAAACTTCGTGCAAGACCATCGCCCGATCACCGTTAGATCGTGAGCCTCCAAGATCAACGACACATATGCATATCGCTTGACCTCCGATGCTGAAATTTAACGTGCGATGGCCACCATACTTTGGTTAAAATTTGTGTAACTTCCTCATGCGACCACCGTCCGATGACCCCTTCCCAGATCAACGGTGCTCAACGATATCGCTGGGAGTCCTGGGTCGAACTATAACGCGCGAAGGCGCATAGTGAAAAGTGGTTTTGTGATGTCATACAGGGACACGTGTCAAGTACTCTATGGGATCACTCCTCAACCAGGGAACACCACTTGCTCTGCATAGGCAGTGCGATGAAAACCACAAACCACTTTCACTGTTCATTCTGCACGATATTCTTTAAAGAATATCATTGATTTAATTTATCTTCCTCTGTGATTATGTTAATGTATGAAACTCAGGTTATATATATATATATATATACATAATGTGCCTTGTACACATAGAACCCATTTGTGGCTCATTGTACCGTGGCCTTAATAACCCGATATCGTATAAAACTTCACGAATCTCCTCCTTTCACAAAATCTAGATATTCTGAGTAACACACTCACGCTTTCACAATTCAAGCTGTCTATACGGGCAAAATCCCATCTGTCAGTAACACATGATTTCACAAATTTCCATAGGGACTTAAATACTCTGCTGAAAAATATAAGTCATGAAGAATATAGAACCAACCTCTCATCACCGTATACGAATGAATAAGTGTTTCACTCATTCTTCTCAATTTGCCAGATTTTCTATTCCTCTGTCTCTGGACAACTCTGCTTCAATTCACTGTCTCTATTTCTTGACGGATACTGCTCTCTGTAGCTCAAACTGTAGATGCATTCTTTCTCTGTTCTTCTCTGCTCTTCTTTGCCACATCCTTTGCCATCAATGACAATATTTCCAACAATCTCCCCATTTGGCATTGATGGAAATACTTGTCTTCTGAAAATATTATAGAAACCCTTGGTTGCTTTTCCTCCCCCTTTCACATCAATGGAAAAGAGTTGACAATACCTTGCTCCCCATGAGATCATGTTGTATCTTTACAGAATAACAATATGACTTATAAATGCCAACAATGCATCTTTTCATATGACCAATGCTCCCCCTTAGCATGTGCATTCAGAGATGCCTAACAGCACCTCACAACCAATTTAATCTTCTGTATTTAAGTAGACCTGATCCTCTACATGGCAGAGACTACTCCCAGTTTCTATCTGAGATATTCGAATGCTTCCCTGGGTAGAGGTTTGGTAAATATATCAGCAACTTGTTCTTTGGAGGAAATGAACTCCAATTTCACCTTTTGTTCAAGCACTTGTTCACGTAAGAAGTGATATTTGATGGGAATGTGCTTGGTGTTGGAATGCATAACAAGATTCTTCGAGATACTGATAGCACTTGTATTATCACACATAATAGAGATAGGAGGTGAACATTTTATTTGAAAGTCTTGCAGGGTTTGCATCATCCAGAGAAGTTGAGTGCAACATGATGCAGCAGCGACATATTCTGCTTCTGCTGTAGATAAGGCAATGGAGCTTTACTTCTTGCTAAACCAAGATACTAACTGGGGCCCCAGATAGAATGCACCACCACTAGTGCTTTTAAGATCATCAACACTTCCAACCCAATCTGCATCAGTGTATGCATGAAGAGTAAGATCAGCATTCTTTGGATACCATAGTCCAAAGTCTTGAGTTCCTTGTAGATATTTGAATATTCTTTTCACAGCCTGAAGATGAGACTCTTTTGGATTAGCTTGGAATCGTCCAACAATCCCAACTGCATGCATGATGTATGGTCTTGTCCCAGTGAGATAAAGTAGACTTCCTATCATAGATCTGTATTCAGGTTGATTCACCGTGGGGGAATCATCATTAGAACTAAGATTACATCCGGTTATCATTGGTGTACTTACAGGTTTGCAGTCTTCCATGCCATACTTCTTCAGGATTTGCTTGAGATATTTTTCTTGTGACAAGAATATTCCATCTGTTGCTTGTTGCACTTGCAAGCCAAGAAAGAATGTTAGTTCCCCAAGCAAAGACATTTCAAATTCTTGCTGCATATCAGAAGCAAATTTCTGACTCATAGATTCTTTATTACTTCCAAAAATGATATCATCAACATATACAACCACAATCAATAGTTTGTCATTTTCAGTTTTTTTGTATAAGTTGCTATCAGCAGACCCTTTTGAAAAACCTTGTTGATGAAGATATTTGTCAAGACGATAGTACCATGCCCTTGGAGCTTGTTTGAGACCATATAGAGCTTTTTTAAGTCTCCAAACAAGTTTTTCATCATTTCCCAAAATGAATCCTTCTGGTTGTTCTATATAAACTTCTTCTTCTAGATCACCATTGAGAAAAGCAGATTTAACATCCATTTGATAAACTTTGATTTGTTGGAAGCTTGAAAAAGCAAGAAACATTATTATGGCTTCAAGTCTGGATACAGGAGAAAAGGTTTCTTCAAAGTCTATACCTTCTTGTTGAGCATACCCTTTGCACATAAGTCTAGCTTTATTGCTTATAACATCCCCATTCTCATTTAACTTGTTTTTGAATATCCATTTAGTTCCAATGACATTTTTGTCATGAGGCCTTGGTACTAATTCCCAAGTGTGATTCTTTTCAATTTGATCAAGCTCTTCATTCATGGCTTGAATCCAACATTCATCTTTGCTAGCTTGACTAACACTGTGAGGTTCAATAGTGGACAGAAATTCCAGATTGCTAGAAGATCCCACAAGAGTCCTTCTTGTTTGTACACCCGATCCATTTTCTCCAAAAATTTGAGATTCTGGATGATTCTTTTGAACATATCTGGATGGAGCCTTTTCAGACAAATCATCTTCGGGTTCTTCACTGGGTTCACTGTTTGTATCATTAATATTTGATGTAGAAGGATATGTGTCATCATCATCTTCATCTGTTGTTTGCTTTTCTTCTTTTGGAGCTGCAGGAGACTCATCAATAACAACATCAATACATTCAACAATCTTCCGAAGTCTTTTATTGTAACATTTATATGCCCTACTCCTAGAGGAGTAACCAATAAATATTCCTTCATCTGCTCTGGGTTCAAACTTCCCAAGTTTTTCATCATTATTCTTGATAAAGCACTTGCTCCCAAAAATTCTAAAATGCTTTATAGTGGGAGAATTACCATACCAGAGTTCATATGGAGTTTTATCACTATTTACACGAACATGTGCTTTGTTGAGAATGTTTACTGCTATATGTGCTGCTTCTCCCCAAAATGTGTCAGGTGTTCCGAAATCATCAAGAATAGCTCTAGCTAGTTGTTGAACTGTTCTGTTCATTCTTTCTGCAACGCCATTCTGTTGTGGAGTGCCAGCTACAGAGAACTGTCTTTTTATGCCATGTTGTTCACAGAATTCATGAGATTCATTTTGGGACATTTCTCTCTCTGCCTGTGGGTGGGATTGTAGGAACTGACATTAGTTTGTGATCTATTCACCTCGAACAATTGCTTGCAGAATCTAAAATTTCTCCAATGCTTCATCTTTATATTCATATTAATCCAACGTTTCCTGGAGGTATATCAATGGAAGGAAATAAGATATAATGTTCTTTTCTTTGTGGTGACTTTTTCCTCATGGGAGTGCATACATGGCCTGGATAGTTTGAATGAGCCTTGACAGTCCTTCCCCTTGGTAAAATTTTAGCACTACGTTTATTTGATGGGCAGGGCCACTCAGTGCTCAGTTAAAATGAAATATGGAAATCCCCAGACAGCTGCTGGTTTGTGTGGTTGCAGTTGGGGAAGATGGGATGCCTGACTTTCTCATCTGCTGTGGTACTGAATAACAACTCATAAATATACATTTTCTTCAGGTTTCAGTATATATGAATTTGTTGGAGTTCTTTTTCCTTTTATAATTGCTTTACTTGTATCAAGATCACGTACCACACATTCTTTTGAACTAAAGACAACTTCAGTTCCTTGATCACACATTTGACTTACACTTAACAAGTTATGTTTTAATCCATCCACATACATGACTTCATTAGCTTTCACCTTTTCTTTTAGAAAAATAGACACTTTTCCCTTAATGACCGTAGGAGTATCATTTCCAAATGTAACATTTTTTTCTTTTTCTAGAGCATTATATGCAAGCAGTTTGTCTTTATCACCTGTCATGTGTCTTGAGCATCCACTATCAATGTACCATTGGTTTTCTTCATATTTTGCAAATAATGCTATGCCACAATTTTCAACCTGTAATTCTTTCTTTTTCCATACTTTGGAGCTTGAAGGAACATGTTCTCTTGGCTGAAATTTTCTCCTGCATTCAGATTCTTCATGGCCAAAGTTATTGCAATAAGCACATTCAACTTCATTTTGAAGAGGAGAAAAGTTGTTATAAGTATTCTTCTTTGTCTCAATATCAATCCTTTTCTTTCTTGCTTCTCTTGTCATGATGGTTTTATATGCAACACATTGAATAGCTTTATGACCAAAATTGTGACATGAGAAACATTGTCCATTGAAGAAGAGATTTCTGCGATCATAAAATCTTCTATATGAATTTACTTGTTGATTGGTGTTTCTTTGAAAGATATTCCTGTTAGTGTTCTTTGAATTGAGATGATCATGCTTTATCTGTAAACATTCTTTATTCCCTTGCTAAGTGGCAGCATGTTGTAAACCAGTTGTAACTGCTTTTAGATAATTTGGTGCTGAAGCCTGAGAGGATTCTCCAATATATCCAAGACCTGTCTTTATAAGAGGAGAACGTTGTACCTTGAAAATCTCATCTAATGTTTCAGATCCTTTGGCAAATCTAAGATTCAGAGTTTTTACTTTCTCAAGTTCTTTTCTTAGCCTTACTACTTCACACTCTAATTCCTCATTGTGTTTCTCCTTTTCTTCAAGCTGATTTTTCAGAGTTTCTATGATTATTTTACTTTCTTCTAAGCAAATTTTGAGTTTATTGTTTTCATCAAGAAAATCACTGTCTTCTAGAGCATCCACAAAAGTATCTTTTTCTTCTCTAGATTCTTTTTCAAATGCCATGAGTAGTCTAAGATCTTGTTCACATTCTTCCTCACTATCAGATAACCCATCACTATCTTCATGAGTATAGTAACTCTTTCTAGTGCTAAAACGATTCTTATTTCTTTTTGTTGCTTCCTTACCCTTTTTATGTGTTTCTTTATAAGGACACTTGGCAGAATAATGACCAACTCTTCCACAATCAAAACATTTGAAAGGAAGCTTACCTCTGAACCGTCCTATGCCAAGTTGAAGCTTCTTTACAAAGTTTATCTCATCTTCTTCTGAGATATATCCTGATCCTTTTGGTTTTTGTACTTCTTTCCCTTTTGTAGAAGTTCTAAAGACTGCTTCTTTGACTTCAGAAGGTCCTCCTCTTCTCATTTCATATGCAGTTAGTATGCCATGAAGTTGTACCACAGTAAGGTTTTGAAGATCCTGCTTTTCTTCAAGGGCAGAAACTTTTGACTCAAATTTTGTCGTTAGTGATCTTAAGACTTTCTCAACCAATTTAGATTCGGTTATTGTTTCTCCCAGATTTCTCATACGATTTACAATATCATCAAGACGTAAAAAGAAATTGGCAATGCTCTCCTCATTATCCATTTTTAGATTCTCATATTGAATTCTGAGAGTTTGGAGTTTAGCACTTTTTACATTTGCATCACCTTCATAACTTAGAATTATTTTGTCCCATATTTTCTTGGTTGTATTCAGCTGCATGACTTTGACAAATTCTGATTCAGTTAGACTTCCCAATAGAGCATTGACCACCTTTGCATTTGTTTCATAATTCTTTCTTTCCGTCGGATCTGTTGGCACTGCAGCTAGATATTGATATCCTTGTTCAACAATTGCCCATACATCTGCTCCCAGAGACTGAAGATAGGATCTCATCCTTGTTTTCCAGAAGATTAAATTGTTTCCATTAAAGAGCGAAGGCCTGATAGATGTTGTTCCATCTTGGTTGCTCATCTTGCTTGATCTTCCTTCTAGCGGCTTAGCTTTTTCAGAAGGACCTGCTCTGATTCCAATTGATGATAAAAATACTGAGAGGGGAGGGGTGAATCAGTATTTAGGGCTGAATAATTTTTATTTTCTTTCCCTTAAAACCATATGTTATAGTACAACATCCAACATGTATGTACATATATCTTATTATGTCATTACTTAGAGCATTACATCAGATAAGCATTTAGCATGATCATGAATAACAGAACAAACCAACAAACATAAACACATATGAACACCAGGATTTAAGGTGGAAACCCAGTTTGGGAGAAAACCACCGCTGCTGTAATCTCAGTCTTCAATATTTATTATAGAGAAAACTTCTTACAATATATGCTGGTGCAGACTTATACCAGCACGCAGGCACCCACCTGCAGAAGGATGCAACCTTCTCTCGTTTACCAGCCTCTCCTGGAAGGGAGCTACAACCCCCTGATCATCACACCAGCTTTTACTGGCAGAGGGTTTCAACCCTCAGACCCATTGTCGACCACGTTTCATCAATTTTCACACTGGTTCAAGTAGCTTCAACGCAATCCTAACATATTTGCCCAAAACTTCAACAGAACAGTGAGACCACCAGATTCATATATGTTCTTCAACAGACTTGCGCAGTTCTCCATCATTTCTTCTGTTGAATAGACTTAAGGCTCATCATCTTTCGATCAATATGTTCATGGGTGCATTATCGATTTAGATCTATCAGTTAAGCACGTAGCTTTCTCATGCAGATGTTCCTTAGAGGAATTTTCTTTTTCAACCCTCACACATACATGCACTAAATAATAATCGTTTTCCCTTTATATAGATTTCGCCTTTATTAAAACCATGAGTCAAAAACCATTTAACCTCTAATGGTATTCCTTTGACAATATTTCCATTAGTCTGGCCCACGGGGTTTTTATTTCTTTTTAATTTATTTATCATTTGATAAATAAATATATTTACAACGTTTTAATCCCTTATGTTTAACCCTTCGGATTTTATAAACAATATCCAACGCTTTCAAATAGTTTAATATTTCAATAAACCTTTGACCCCTGGCCCACATATGCGCCCCACCGTATCAAAATAAACTTCGTGCAAGACCATCGCTCGATCACCATTAGATCGCAAGCCTCCAAGATCAACGGCACATATGCATATCGCTTGACCTCCGATGTTGAACTTTAACGTGCGATGGCCACCGTACTTTGGTTAAAATTTGTACAACTTCCTCATGCGACCACAGTCCGATGACTCCTTCCCAGATCAATGGCGCTCAATGATATCGTTGGGCATCCTGGGTCGAACTATAACGCGTGATGGCGCATAGTGAAAAGTGGTTTTGTGACGTCGTACAGGGATGCGTGTCAAGTAATCTATGGGATTGCTACTCAACTAAGGAATATCGCTTGCTCCGCATAGGCGATGCGATGAAAACTACAAACTGCTTTCACTGTTCATTCCGCATGAGATTATTTAAAGCATATCATTGATTTAATTGATCTTCCTCCGTGATTATGTTAATGTATGAAACTCGGGTTATATATATATATACATAATGTGCCGTGTACACATAGAACCCATTCGTGGCTCACTGTACCGTGGCCTTAGAAACCCGATATCGTATAAAACTTCACGAATCTCCTCCTTTCACAGAATCTAGATATTCTGAGTAACACACTCACGCTTTCACAATTCAAGCTGTCTATATGGGCAAAATCCCATCTGTCAGTAACACATGATTTCACAAATTTCCATAGGGACTTAAATACTCTGCTGAAAAATATAAGTCATGAAGAATATAGAATCAACCTCTCATCACCATATACGAATGAATAAGTGTTTCACTCATTCTTCTCAACTTGCCAGATTTTCTATTCCTCTGTCTCTGGAAAACTCTGCTTCATTTCACTGTCTCTGTTTCTTGACGGATATTGCTCTCTGTAGCTCAAACTATAGATGCATTCCTTCTCTTTTCTTCTCTGCTCTTCTTTGCCACATCCTTTGCCATCAATGACAATATTTCCAACAATTTCATAGTAACCTTCATAATTGGATGTATAGGAATCTACCACTAGGCAATAAGATAAATATCTTCAAGGGAATTTCACTTACTTGTATGGGAGTATTTGGCATTGTTAATATCGTGTCCATATCAAGAAGAATGCTCATTTTCCGCATTTCTATATGTTCTTGCAGCCAATGATGCTCTTGTATCTACAATCTGGTTTTGTATCTTAGATCTATTGGACTAGATATGCTTCTACTTTTATCGAAGTGGCCTTTTTGCTCCAACATTGTATCAACACTAATGCACTTAAAAATTCCATGGATCTATTTGTGGTCATTTGTTGCACATTAATAAACTTATCTTATCCCATTATCTTATCTGGCAAACTTCTACACATTTGACAATACCATCTTTTAATTACATACTTGATCCTTTGCTGGCTTGCTTGTATTTGTGTATTTCACATTGTTTTTACTGAGTTCGTATTAGATAGAAATTCCCACTTACCACATTTTTTTTTGTTCTACTTATTACAGGCAAGGAAAAGATTTAGACATTACGCAACTACATGACAAAGCAAAGGTATCTTTATTCCTAGACAAACTATCACTAAATTTCTGCTTTGTTGATGACTTAAATAATTTGGAATTTTACTTGGAAGTTAGTAACCAATATATTGTACTCTGCAATGTCTAGAAATTTCAACTAAATTTTGCAATCAACATTTAATACATGATATTTTCACCCTTGGGAGATATAAGGGTGGACTTGTTTTAAGTGATATCTCTACTCAAAGGAAAGTTTTTATAACTTCAAATCTTGTATGAATAATAAAAGAAAAAGTTTCAAAATTGGATGTACAAGGATCTACTCAATAGGATTACTATCTTAGATACCATGGTTTGCAACAAGCTAGAATATATCCTCCCTCATATTATGTGGGGCAAATAAAGGAGGAAAGAAAGGCTTCAATAGCTTGCTTAAAAGTTGGGATACTTGCACCCTCGATAGTGATAAGAGAGGACATTGGATGACTGATATACTCAAGGAATATATTTAGGAAGTACATGCATTATAAGGATGATAAAATAAGAATCCACCAAGTCTTTATCCAGGATTGACCAGATATTGAACATTAGAGTTCAATGCTAAGGTTGGGATGTTTCCTTTCTAGAATATGTAGACAGTAGGATGTGGGGGATAACGAATGATATTATTCCACCATTATACTTCGTGTGATTATTATAATAATGAGTTAATATAGCACACATTTTCAGACAAAGAAAAAAACTTCAAATGAGACATGAAATTAATTTATTTCCACGTTTAGAGGTTAGGTCATTAATATGTTTAATCTTACATCTATATTTAAGGATGTAATTTCAGGACCTAGCTTTTCCATGAGCCCACCTTCACACCCTTCTATGTAATGTATAGAGATAAAGTTATCAACTGAACTTTTAGAATATCTTAATTTAAAATCAGTAGTGCAACATCCATTGTTCTCTACAAAATTTGGGGATTAAGCTTATTCCTCACTAATAGTGCATATAGAATATCTTCATTTAAAATCAGTAGTGAAACATCCATTGTCCTCTACAAAAATTTGGGGATTCAAATAATTCCTCACTAATAGGGCATATATGTTGAAAAGATGTTGTTTGGAGCATTGTTGGATCATCTCATGTCTCATTATGATAAATAAGATGAAGATATAGTAGAGGTAGATATAGAAGTATAATGGATGGAGATACCAGTGAATTATGATGAATAGTAGTTTGACATACCTTTTTTGCAACAATTTCATGATCTCTTTGGAAATTCTAGTCAGCTTAATGGTTCCTATAACCCATCAATATCTCTATATGATCGTGTGACTCGTCTATACATTCAAGAGAAAAGTACGTTTCCAGTAGTCAAGAAAATACTTATAAGCCCCTAAAGATATTGATCTTATGAAGATTGGTTGGCCATGAATGCCTTGTTCAATATATGGAGCTACGGTGACCCATCTTAGCTTCCATTCTCTATGAAAGTGGGGATTAAATTACCCAATTTTGGCATGCTTTCAGCTTTAGTTCTCTAGCATAATTTCAGAATATTATCCTTGTTTCACTGGAAAACGGTAGATGATGCCACCTGAAAATCGAGCCAATGTATCTTGGATCTTCAAAGAAAATAAATTTAGACTATCCCTATTGTTATTAGATATTGACGCTCTAGATAATAAATATTTCTCTTCATTATGATTTTTTGCCAGATGATGTGGGTAAAGGTTGACTCAATTTAGAATCCAATGTGAACCCCCTTCCAATACAACCCTTATGTTTGCTTATGCATCAATGTTTGCTTCCAAATTCCAGAATCTGAAAGTGGTCAAAGAGCTGGTTGATAGAGTAAAGGGTTGGTAGAGTAAAGGGATGGTAGCGATACCCAAACAGAAAGTTCCAATTCAAGCTGCTTTGTATGAGTATTTAAATAATATTAATAGTATTACATTTATTTATCAACATTTCATATTCTATACTAAATGGAGGCCATCATGATCATTCATCAATATTTATAAAATATTTAAATAATCTAGGAGAATAATATGATTGAATCTCCTTTGGATAAGAATAAATCCACAACAAACAACAGAGTAATCATCAAGATTGAGTTGATACAAGGGACTACACTGAAGAACAATATAGAGAGATAACAAAATAACAACACTAAGATGAAGAAAATCCAAAAAAAAAAGACTAAACCAGGCCAACGAACTATAGCATAAGCATAGAGAAAAGGTAGAAAAATTAATATTTGGACATGTACACCAGCCCATGGGTTAACATAAAAGCTAGGAAGAAAGGACACACGGAAATCCTGTGCTTGAGGAAAAAATTATTATAGTTCTACAGAACAGGTCCATTAGGCTAATCAACTCAAACCATACTACACTACCCAACGTGGTCCACCAAACCCACGCCATACACCAAAAGACATTGTCCAACATTGTATTTGAACCTTCGTGATGGTTGACAGTCACTGAATTGTCTTTTAACGATACCAATAGCTAACAGGTGGACTAGAAGTATAACCGTATCAAAGTAATTCTACACTCAAATCTGATTCAGGATACAAATCTAATAAAATAAATACATTTTATCTTGACATCTAAAAATGTGAAGACAAGTTTTGTACCAAATAAATTATGGCATAAATAAAATTGAGAGAATGCTAAACAGAAACTAGCAATCGCGATTGGCCTAAATATCTAAGAAATTTAGGGAAAAACTGGGAATAAAAATATTAAACAAAATTTTGCAGGTCAAAGAAAAAATATAAATCCAAAAGCAGAAAAAGTAAGAAACTCAGTGGAAGAAGAAGATATTCTACAGCCAGGTTACAATATTTATTCAATTGAATGATCCTCATTCCAAAGAAGAGTAGAGAATGATAAACATAAACTAGCAACTGTGATTGGCCTGAAACTCTGAGAAATTTAGGGAAAAACTGGGGATAAAAATATTAAGGAAGAAGAAGTCATTTTTGCTAAGGCTCACTGTAGCAAAGCCGCCACTGCCAAACAGCATTAGGGTATCCTCATCACAGCATTGCGGTGTGTCGCTTTCAATTTCTTTAGCTTTTGTAAGTGTCATTTTCAGATTTTCTTATTGTCGCAGGTATTGCTTCTAATAATTTTCATGCTTGTATGTGTCACACCTTTGCACATCACTACAGGAACTTCTAGTGCACCGATGAGCCCTGGTATTTCACCAAGAGTTTTGTAACTCCAGGGGCTTCCTTACTTCACTTTATCAACCCAGGGTTCATACAAACTTAGATGTGACAATGCTATATACACAACAGATGCATTATGTTCATGTCATCCTCTTCCGCTTTACGAAAGGGTGCTATTTCTAAGGGTTATCAGTGAATTCTGTCACACTTAAATGAAACTAAACTAAATTGTAGAAAGGAAATGATAGAAGGAAACTAAATTAAATTGCAGAAAATAGATGACAAGAATGAAACTCATTTAAGTTGCAGAAAAGGAAATGACTGAAAATAAGCTAAGCTATATTGCTGAAAAGGAATGGTAGGAATGAGACTAGTTCCAAGCCATACTTAACTTATCCTATGATCTATATACCATGCTACCACACTTCTAACCATGCAAATATTTAAGATCTAACTAAACTTTAAAAGGTGTTACTTGCAGTTTGAGGAAAAAAAGGGCTAAAAGAGGCTATTGGAGGGCTTAACACATGAAATGAGGCTTAGAAGTGGAAAGAGGGGGGGTGTAAACCTTATAAAACCTTATTATAGCGTAGAAAATGCTTTTGGAGCGGAATGTTTTGAAAAGTACAATGGTGGAGAAGCATGAGTACAGTTCGAGAACGGGAGCAAAGTGCGAATTGTGAAAAGGTAAAATCTGTGAAGTGCGACATGCGACAAAGTAAACATTGCGATGTGCGATGCGGAGTGGTGACGTGGAGGTGGCGTCGAAATCGCAATCAGCATTCGGAAGCAATAAGTGTTAAAGGAAATACGGAAATGTTGCGGAGTGTGAAATGAAACGGGGAAAAAAATGATGAAGTGCAATGTGCAATGTGGTGGAGTTATCGCATTGGCAAAACAAGCGGTAATTGTAAAGGGAAAAGGGAAAATGTTGCGATTTGCGATATGCGATATCACAATATCACAATCGACAAATATGAGTAGTAAGTCTTTGAAAAAATAAAAAAAGGTGCAATGAGTGATTTGCGGCGTGGTAAAAGTTGCGATATGCGATCTCGCAATATCGCAATCAGAAAAGAAAGAGCGGTAAGTCTTTAAAAGGAACCAAATGAAAACCACAGGATGTGATTTGCGATAGGCTAAAGATTGTGAAGTGTGATTGCGATAGAGGGAGCTGTGGTAAGTCTTTTAAAAGAAAAGGGATTGAGCCCAATGTTCTTTGAATATTTTCGTTAGAAAGAGAAAGGTAAGGTGAAAAGGAGAAATCTATAAAATGCTAAAGGACGACAAAGAAAAGAGAAGGGATTCTGCGATGGTCAAGATGCGATAAGTGGGAAAGTCGAGGAAGGAAGGGCGAAGTCAAAATTTTAATGTTTTGAAGCGTTTTGTGAATAAAACGAGGCATGATAGCTAATAAGAAGAGAAAGGAAGGAGGGAAATGAGGGCGTAACAACAATTCTCGGGCATGAAATCAGAGATGGAAAATGAAGCAGAAAGTCACCACTAAACTTCTCTGGGGATTTAACAATATGTCCTGTGATAAACCTTGCTAATTTATGCATGAAATACATATGAAATACGTGATAAAAACAATGGAAGAAATATTGAAACTGTTATTGCACTCTACTCTAATCTTAGAAGCAGTGAATCGTAAACGGAAATTATTTTTGGTCTATAGGAAGGTCTACCCTCCTCGATCTTTATCGGAGATGAGAGGGGAAGACTACCTCATAGTTTGATGGAGTTCATCAACCATTCTACAACACATTTTTGAAGATTAAATATACAGTAGTGAATTATAACAATAATAAAAATATCAGAAATAAAACTAGCTAAATGATAGAAAGGAAATAATGGTAATGGACATAGAAGTTGAGGCACATGGATTGGGCCCTAACCCACGAGGCCAAATATCTGGAATTAAATCAGTAAAATGGAGTATGTCTACTCATTGCATTAAATTGATATCTCATTAGATCCCGAAGGTTTTAAATAGAAAAAGCCTAATAAAATGGAAAATGTTTGGCATGGGATGGAATGGACTACATCGAATGGACCAAAATGGAATCGAAGAATCAACTCACTAGCTAACTAACTAACTCCCTCCTAGCTCTTTCTTTGCTCTATTTATTCTATAGGGAAGCTACCAACAACTTCCTTCAAAATGGTGATTGAGTCCACTTTGACTCTAAGTAAACATAGATTGAATTCCCTTCGTCTTCAGTTGCTTGGCTGCCTCTTGGAATTTGATTTTCTAGAGACTCCAAGTGAAGTATGGCTTGAGTGCACTTGGTCTTCAGTTTTCTTGGCTTCCTTTTATAGTTAAGGAGGGTGGACAATCCCCTTGAATCTCTCCAAGATTTCTCCATAATTTCATAACATTGTGCTCATTTATTCTCCAATCTTGATCTTCCAGTGGCAGGGGGAAGTCCCTAGATCATCTCCGTCTCAAAATCTATATAATATTCCAAATATTCTCACAATATTCTACAAAAATAACCAATATTGGGAAAAAATATTAAATTACCTTTAATCCTTCCTAAGAACATATTAAAGCATAAGAAAACATTATTAAGTGTAGAAGGAGAGATTTAATATATCCTTTTATGTACATAAGGAAGGTAGATGGGCTTAAGAAAGGTTAGATGGGCCTTATTTTATGTCTAATTTAGGTGCCCATCATCACCCCCCTACTGAAACTGTTGTTTATCCTCTGAGCAACCTATTCATCCTCCCTGCCTTATAGTTCTTCCTGCATGCTGGCTTATTTCATTTTCTGTCCCTTGGGCCATGAGTTGATCTTCTGCTAATCTTCTTGTTGTTATTCTTGCTACAATTCTTCTTGTAGGTGCTTCATGGAGGTCCTCAGATGCCTTAAGTAAATATGTTTTGCATGCCAAGAGGTGGTGGATCCACCTTCTTTTTTTTTCTCTTTTTTTTTTTCTTTTTTTCTTTTTATTGCATGCAAAGTAAACTCAGAGTTATTTTTTTTTCTCTCTGTTAACTGAGTTCAGCCTTGGTTACCCTTTAGCAGTCCTTGTCTTTTCTTACAATGAACTGCTTACTTCCCACTTTCTCAGGTCCTTTTTACTTTGTCTTGTTTCTTTTCTTGGTGGAAAAAGTGAGGCTAGTTGCTAGATAAGGCTGAGGTTGCTATACTACTAATTTTGCGCTATATAAAACTTTCCTTCTCACACTTTTTAATGTTTTATTAAGCTAAAATAGATTCGAAGAAAGGGTTAGATGATTGCATACCTGTGCCTTACCATTGATTTGTTTTTGCATGTGATATTGAAGTTGTTGTTGATATGGCTGTTGAAGTTGTCTTTGGTGGTTTTGAAGATGCATTTGATAATCTACTTGAGGTCCTTTTGGAGCTTCTGAGCTCAGGAGGAGGAAGTCCAAGTTTGACTACCTTTGACTAAAGTGTTGACCAAATTTTATTTTTGTGCCAACTTGCTGTTTTATACTTGCAAAGGTTGGAGAGCACATGCATTCATTAGAGAGAAATACATGGAGAAATGCATTCTCTTTTTTTTTGAAGGCCTACTAGTTTCCTCAATGAGGTTTTCAACTAGAAGGTCTTCCTAAGCGCCTCAAAGGAGTTTTTCACCCAGGATATTTTATTTTCCTATCTTTTCTTCAACCCAATGACCGCCTCATGGAGGTTTGCAATCAATGAGCCAATCTCAGACGCCTCAAAAGAGGTTTTCACCTGATATTTTACTCTGTTTCCCTTTTTTTCTTTTTCTTTTTCTTTTTTCAGTTTCCTACTATACTTTAAAAATAAAAAACATTTTTCAAGTATAGGAATACTTCCAATGGAGCCATGTGCACATCAAGATGATAGATAAAATCAGGTACACACATGGTACATCTTCTGACATGTACTTGAATATAAGAGATGAATTTCTTTGACTGGGATTGTATCAAGAATTGTTGGAGAAGAGTGTGTTGCTACAACTTAATGACTGTTTGGAACCATATGTCAATATAGTTGTGATGCCCTTGGTCCACTTGCTGATTTGGATCACCTTGGATGTCCTCTTCTATTATTACATTCAAATATTCCTCTTTTTGTTGATTGTTCTCTTGAACACATGGAGGAAATGCTGGTAAACATGAGGAAACTTTCTCAACATCTGATTCTGATATCTGCTCTTCATCAAGTGCAACATTTGATTCTTTTATGTCATCATTCGAATCTCTTTCTTCTTGAGGTTGTCCTGCAATGACATTAATAATGTTTCTTCATTGCAATACCTTTCTTGCACTAAGATGCAGACCATTTAGATCAAGAGCATATGTTGAGTAGTGTTGTACCTCAGCATTGTAAGTGGGCTGAGATACTTCATGGTGTGGGTTTGGAAATGGTGGTATATGTAGTTGAGTGGGGGTGTATATATGAAATGGATGTGGTTGAGGCTATGGTTGTGGTGGAGGTGGATGGTAGGGATATCATGGAGTTGGGTATGGAGGATATGGAGGGAAATATTGAGGATATTATGGATTTTCCCAATAAGGACCTTTCCAACCATGTTGTGAAGATTGGTTTTGGGGTTGAGATAGCCAAGGTTTCCAAGGAGGGAGTGTGTCCCAATTAGTTTGAGATGGATGTGAATAAGCTTGAAATTGTGAAGTGGGTCCTTGCATCATATCAAGTTGACTAGTATGCCAGGGTATCCTTGGAGCTACATAACATAGCTTCTTTGGTGATTTCCTGGCTCCATCGTCCTCCTGGTAAACTTATTTAAACATGGGGAATGATGAACAACAATTATTAGCATATGATTCTTCATGGAAAAAAAAATATCAGCATCTTCTTTTTTCTCATTTTGCATTCTTAAAATTTCTACTTGTTCACTGAGATTGCTAAGAATTTCTGTTTTAAAGTTATCAAGCAAATTCACAAGTTCATCTTGCCTTACCAATATTGATGTTGATTTACTTACTCTCTCCCTTCATCTTGATATGCACTTGCATGTTTCACAAATTTCTTCAAATGACCATTGGTATACATCTCCTCTACTCATGAGATTAAGGAGATCAATCCACTCATCCCTAATTGTTCTAAGTAATAGGGTTTTTAGTGTGTCAAATCCTGGATGATGCAATTTTTCCCTCTTAACATTATACATGAACCTCTCTATAAGATCCTCAAGGCTCTCATCTTCTTCTTGGTTCATTCTAAAAATTTCTTCTCTAAGATCACGATCTTTATATTTTTCTAGAAAAGTCTTTTGCATATCATTCCATGATCTTATTGAATTTGTACCTAGACTCATGAACCATTTAAGAGCCCTATCCTTCAATGTTGCAGGAAAAAATCTCAGTTTTTGAGTGTGTGATAAGTAGCCATAAGACCTACAAAGTATCTCAAATTCAAAGAGAAATGTTTCTAGATCCTCTATCCTCATACCATGGAAATTGGGAAGGAAATATGGAGGGATTCTCTTCATAGGTACACTGATGTCCATATCTTGAATGGGAAACCCAATAAGATCTTCTTCATTTTCATCATATCCATCTATCTCTTCTTCCTTCAAAAGTGTATGGTGATGTGGTTCTTACTGCACCACGTGGTCAAGTGGGGGGTTGGTGTTGGAGAATATTTTTTTTAATTCTAAGTATCCATACTCTTATGAGGTATGAAAATCATATTTTTTTGTATTTTTCAATATTTCGGAAACAACATGAAAAATGAAAGCATAAAAGAATGCTAAAACATAATCAAAGAATCTACTGGACACCTCGTCAACAACGACACCAAAAAGTGGTGAGCCCTGGTATTGCACCAAGAGTGATGCAACTCCAGGGGGCTAGCCTACTTTACTTTATAAACCCAAGTTTTGTACAAACTTGGAGGTGACAATGTTATATACACAACAGATGAATTTTGTTCATGTCATCCTCTTCCACTTTACGAAAGGGTGCTATTTCTAAGGGTTCTCAGTGAAGTCTGTCACACTTCAATGAAACTAAAATAAATTGCATAAAGGAAATGACAGAAGGAAAGTAAATTGAATTGGAGAAAAGAAATGACAGGAATGAAACTAATTTAAGTTGTAGAGAATGAAATGACTGAAAAGAAACTAATCTATATTGCTGAAAAGGATTGGAGGGAATGAGAATAGTTCTAAACCATACTTAAATTATCCTATGATATATCTACCATGCTACCATGCTTCTAACCATGCAACTATTCATGATCTAACTAAACTTTAAAAGGAGTTTCTTGTAGTTTAGGGGAAAAAAAGGGATAAAAGAGGCTAATGGAGGGCTTAGCACATGAAATGAGGCTTAGAAGTGGAAAGAGGGGGGTGTAAACCTTATAAAACCTGATTATAACGTAGAAAATGCTTTTGGAGCGGAATGTTTTGAAAATTTCAATGGCGAAAAAGCGGGAGCGAAGTGCGAATTGTGAAAAGGTAAAATCTACAAAGTGCGATGGAGTAAACATTGCAATTTGTGATGTGGAGTGGTGACATGGAAGTGGGGTCAATATCACAATTGGCGTTCAGAAGCAATAAGTGTTAAAGGAAATAGGAAAATGTTGTGAAGTGTGAAATGCGGTGGGGAAAAAAATGATGAAGTGAGATGTGCGATGTGACGGAGTTATCGCATCGGTGAAACGAGTGGTAATTGTAAAGGGAAAAGGGAAAACGTTGCGATTTTCTATATGCAATATCGTAATATCACAATCGGAAAATATGTGCGGTAAGTATTTGAAAAAATGAAAAAGGTGCGATGAGCGATTTGTGGCATGGTAAAAGATGCAATATGTGATGTCACACTATCCCAATCAAAAAATAAAGAGCGGTAAGTCTTTAGAAGGAACCAAATGAAAACTGTGGGATGCAATCTCTGATAGGCTAATGATTGCAAAGTGTGATTGCGATAGCGGGAGTTTCAGTAATTCTTTTAAAATAAAACCGATCAAGCTCAATGTTTTTCAAATATTTTCATTAGAAAGAGAAAGGTATGGTGAAAATGTTAAATCTCTATAATGTTGAAGAATGACAAAGAAAAGGGAAGGGATTCTGTGATGGCTGAGATGCGATAAGCAGGAAAGTCGAGGAAGGAAGGGTGAAGTTAAAATTTTAATGTTTTGAAGTGTTTTGTGAATAAAAAGAGGCACGACAACTGATAAGAGGAGAAAGGA
This sequence comes from Pinus albicaulis, assembly GCA_034641835.2. Taxonomy (NCBI): domain Eukaryota; kingdom Viridiplantae; phylum Streptophyta; class Pinopsida; order Pinales; family Pinaceae; genus Pinus; species Pinus albicaulis. Next base: position 711,140,636 of record CM076570.1, on the reverse strand, counting down.
AGGAGGGAAATGAGGGCGTAACAACAATTCTTAGGGAAAAACGTCATAGATGGGAAATGAAGCAAAAAGGCGCCCCTGAACTGCTCCAGGTCTTTAACAATACGTCCTTCGATCAACCTTGTTAATTTATGCACGAAATACATATGAAATGCATGATAAAAACAATGGACGAAAGAATGAAACTGTTATTACACTCTACACTAATCTCAGAAGCAACAAATCATAAATGGAAAGTATTTTTGGTCTGCAGGAAGGTCTACCCTCCTTGAGCTCTATCAGAGATGAGAGGGGAAGACTGCCTCACAGTTCTATGGAGCTCATAAACCATTCTATAGTGTAGATAAGTAGATTAAATATACAACAGTGAACTATAAAAATAATGAAAATATCAGAAATAAAACTAGCTAAATGACAGAAACGAAAGAATGGTAATAGACAGAGAAGCTGTGGCACATGGATTGGGCCCTAACCCACGAGCCCATATTTCTCGAATTAAATCAGTAAAATGGAGTCTATCTAATCATTGCATTAAAATTAAATCTCATTATGTCCCAAAGGTATTAAACAAGAAAAGCCTAATATAATGGAAAATGAATGGCAGGGGATGGAATGGACTGCATCGAATGGACCAGAATGGAATCAAAGAATCAACTCACTGGCTAGCTAACTAGCTCCCTCCTAGCTCTAGCTCAGATTTATTTATTCTTCAGGGAAGCTACGAACAACTCCCTTCAAAATGGTGATTGAGTCCACTTTGAATCCAAGTAAACATTGATTGAGTGGCCTTCGTCTTCAGTTGCTTGCCTACCTCTTGGAATTCAATTTGTTGGAGACTCCAAGTGAAGTATGGCTTGAGTGCACTTGGTCTTAAATTTTTTTGGTTGCTTTTGATAGTTATGGATGGTGGACAATCCCCTTGAATATCTCCAAGATTTCTCCATAATTTCCTAACATTGTGCTCATTTATTCTCCAATCTTGATCTTCCAGTGGCACAGAGTAAGTCCCTAAATCATCTCCTTCTCCAAATATGTATAATCTGCCAAATATTCTCACAATATTCTAAAAAAATAACCAATATTAGGAAAAATATGCAATTACCTTTAATCCTTCCCGAGAACATATTAAATCGTAAGAAAACATTATTAAGTGCAGAAGGAGATATTTAATATATCCTTTTATGTGCATAAGGAAGGTAGATGGGCTTAATAAAGGTTAGATGGGACTTATTTTATGTCTAATATAGAGGCCCTTCATGCACTCTTCTACATTATATGGTCCTAAATATTATGAGAGTATGTGCTAGACACATCCCTAAAACTTAGTGCACTTTCAGGGTCATAGTCGACACTCTAATTGCAACTTGTATTATAAATCTACCAATGTATCATTTCGACTGTCGTACTTAGAAATAAGTGCTTATTTAATGTCGTTTAAATATGTGATTGTTGTACATGAGTCCTATACATTCCCCTAGCTTTTATTTATGGATTTCATGTGTGTGATCCATGTTTGTGTCTCGTTTGTATGCTTTTCCCTTTCTTACTCAACCAATCCCACACTTGGCCATCTTGGAGCTCTTCTTGGTCCTCTTGCCCAATGCAAGTTTTGAATACATGGGACCATGTGACAACCATATATTATTCATGAGCCTCATTGATCATATCTCTTCCTCCCATAATTTTGCACTGAGCCTCTCTTAAGGTCACCTCCTTTGATTGCAAGTTGAGAATCTTCAAGGCATAGCCACCTAACCATTCTTTCTTGTAGTAACTCACTGCACTAAGTTTCTATCACCTCTACCTTGCATAGCATATAGATAATTTCTAGCTGATAGAAATAACTTCTTATATCCCCTATCAAAATAAAAATTCGAAATGTGAAAGCCCTCTACCCCTCACAATGTATTGAGAACCATCCTAGGAAAAGTGACTTACCATTTGCTGCCTACTTCAATGAATTGCACAATATCCTCTCATAGACAACCCCTCTGGAAGAAAACTATGCTAACATAGGGCACATAACACATCTCTAGTAAACAGTGGGACATTATTGAAGAAAAATACACTAGCCTTTGGCCTCCATCTCTATCTTGGCACACTGCATAGTCTTAAGGCACAGTGAGGTCTCCTATCAATCACTTTCAAGTAAAACTACAATAGCATAAGGTTTAGATCACATTCCTAGTGGAAATTAAACAATTGTCGAGCTAAATTGTGTTGTTATAAAGGAATTCCCGTAATCAAAACTCATGGTGCAGTAACAGTGCTTAGTCTTGATCCCATTGTTGACACGGATTCATCTCTATGCCAAATCCTTATCATGCCTTCCCTTCTTAGCATATAGCATAGTTTTAGTGATCAATGTGGTCATATCTTGCTCACTTTTGAGCCCACCTGCACTATCACTATCCTCTCCTCCCTTTAGCCAAGTGCTAGAGATATTTTTACATCACAAATAAGACAAATACAAACAACACATTCTTCACTTTGTAATCATTTGATATTATCTTCACGTTTAACCACTTGCTCGACTCAACATTCTGCAGAGCGAATCAGAGCAATGGGGGCATATTTTGAGCCATATTGTCTACGATGTGAGCTCTGAGGTCACGAATAAGAAGTTCATGGAATATGCATATGTGGGGACATTAGCATTGCCACGATTTCAAGAGACAATATTGTAAGTTTTTGGTGTGTTGATGAAACATAAAAGAGCAGATACACATTGTCAAAAACAATGTTGGGGCACAACACCTTTGTGGGACCTTTGGCCTGGATACTTGATAATGAACGGTATCCTGAAGGAGGGATCGTGTCAGAAGGAATTGATAGTCATGTCTTTGTATGGGATTTTAGCACAACACTAGCAATCCAGACCATGAAGGGCCATCAATTACAGCTCTCCGACAATCGAATGCATTGTTGTGTGTAACAAGCAACACATCTTCGACAATCGAATGCATTGTGTCATAGAAATCTGCTAAGATATTTTATCATCACCAGCCAAAAATAGATTGATGTTGGGTTTTAGGGAGGGTAGTGGATGATGATGGTTATCCCTTTCAAGAGATGGTTCAGCAAGGCGGTAGGCTCTCCTTCCATATTGCTACAGGAACTAATTTCTAATCAGCAATCGAAAGTATACCCACACATAAGAAAAATAATAAAAAGGCCACAAATAAAAAACCACAGTCCATGGCTTACCTCTTGCAAATCACCCACGGAGCACCCGCATTCACCAGCACCGTTAGACTTGCACACTTTGAAGCAATCACCCATAGAGCACCCACATTCAGCAGCACTATTAGACTCAGACTCACACACTTCGAAGAAATCACCCACACAGCACCAACATTCATCAGCACTGTTAGAATAACACACTTCAAAGCATTCAGACTGGCAAATTTATACAAAAAAACATTATTGGCTGTAGTTGCAACACCGTTGTCCAAACTCGAGAAGGCTAAGCCTTGTTTCCCTCATCATTTCCCTCTTTGCACATAATCCCGGCACAATTCATGATGTGAACCCCAGAATATTGAAATTTCCAGTGCAAATTCAATCACCTCCAGCTTCCAAGCCCCAACCTAGTAAAAATAGGGGCGAATGTCACCTCAATCCCCCTCCAACCCAGTAAATCGTGGCGAATTCCAATCACCTCCAACTTCCAAGCCCCAACCCTATAAAAATGGGGGCGAATGTCACTCCAATCTCCCTCCGGCCCAGTAAATCGCAGGCGAATGCAATTCAAATCCACTCCAAACCAGAAAATTGAGAGGCAAACCCAAGGTTTAATGTTTATGCGCCTTTAGTTTTTTGGGTTGAAACCTAATAATTAATTATTTTTAAAATAATTATAGGGATAGCTATAAAAAACCATAAAAAATGGTTTTTATATAAAAAAATCGCCCCTCCAAAATCTAAAACCCTTTAAAATTCGCCCTTGGGCTAAAATTCGCCCCTAAAATTTTCCCTGTTTCATAGTCCCTGGTAGAAGACAAGTTAAGAATATTGAAACCTACTTACAACCATTGGTAGGTGAATTTAAGGAACTATGGGAATGGATACATGTGTATGATCTATCAAGACCCATCACAAAAGAGAGGAGTTTTACATTGTATGGGTGCATATTTTCTTACACCATACATTATTCTCCATGCTTAGGAGTTTTCTTTGGAAAATTACATTTTTATTTAATTATTTTTATATATGTAACAATATTGTTTCACATATTAATTTAATTCATGACAATTGTTCTGATATTCATGGTCACTAACGGTGCTACCATGTATACACGAATAAGTTTGCAGGTCTTGCAACAAAAGGGTATCATGGATGTAAATGTTGTGGACCTTCTCTAAAGGCTAGGTGGTCCAACCACCTACGAAAGCCAGTGTATGACTATTGCAAGGTATTCCTCCCATAAGAACACCCTTATAGAAGAGAAACATCCACTTTCAATGGTAAACTAGAGAGAACACAAAGGCATGCAATAATGACACTAGTTGAATGAATTAGAGAATATAAGAGAGATAAGGAGAAGGGGTTTGAAGATTTATTTGATTCAAATGTGGAGACCATGTTGGATGATCCAGAATTATTCAACACCTATGTTGAGAAATTTCCCAATGGGATGAAAAGTAAATCTATCTTTTATGAGCTCCCATATTAGAGGTATCTCAATATTTCCTAATTTCTAGATCCCATGCATATATTTAAAAATACTCATCTTCTTTATGGAGGCATATATCATCAAAATAAAATTAAATTTGGTTGTTAGGAGAGATCTTGTTTCTTCAAAAAATAAAAGGAAACATTGGCTAAGATAAGAAACTAGAGGAGAGACGAGTCCCTCTTGTTCTTTTAAAGAAGGTGATGTCCCATGGATTTTAAAGAAAGATGATATTTCTTAGGAAAAGGAATTTATAATGAGTATGAGGGTTCCTTATTTATATTGGTCTTCACTATGATGCTGCTTCACTGTGGGAGAAAATTTTTCGGGGTTGAAATCACATGACCATTTGAACCTTCTAAGAGTGGGTATGTCAAGAAAATAATTTGTTAATTTATTTTTTATTTTTATGAAATGGGATTTTTATAATTAATTTTTGTATAATGTACTATTTATTATGCAGTTTCATTATCCTCTACTCATGCGTGGTTGTCTGTACCATGACTTCCCCCAATACCTACGACATGCCATATCTAAATTATCTGCATTTGTACATTGGATCACATCAAATGATATTCATATGACTAGCATTCCATGGTGGCGTCAAGAGATAAATGAGATTTTTTTTATGTTTGAGAAGGAACCACCAAAGAGTTTAATGCACTTGCGCGTTCAAATTCTAATTCACCTAGTAGATGAGGTTGAATTATTTGGGGTGGTTTATTTTCATTGAATGTTCTGGTTATAGAAGTACATGAAGAAATTGAAAGGTTTTATTCAACAAAGGGAAAAACCCGAGGGGTATGTGGTAGAGGGGTATATATCGTATGAGTCTTTTTATTATGAAAGTGAGTACATCAAGTAGATTGAAAACACACTAGATGTGGTGATTTGGGATGAAGAAAGGGACAAAGACAAAAGTAAAGGGGAGCTTTTCCAAACGAATAGAAAGAGGCACATGATAAAGAGTAAGTGGCTTATGATTTGTCAAATTTCTACACCATAACTAGTCACATTGAAATTCTTATTAATGCATACTTTTATCTCATACGTACTATATATGTTGGTTTGATTTCATCAACAAATTCCGATATTGAAGCCATCAACAAATTAATTCTTTACAATATGGAAGTGACATAATCGCAGGTCGCATTTTATGAGAAAAAGAGGAGGAAATGGGATAGTGAAAGGAAATAATTCAAACAACTGAATGGTAGAAGCGTTCCTTATCCTAATCATTTAAAATAAAATATTCCAATAAAATGTCGTAACAATTGGGTTGTTGATAAGGTCAGAGATAAATACAGTTCATTCGGTCGTTACCTACGTTCTGAAGAGGATGCGATAAACATATGGATTAGGTGAAAAAACTTGGCAATAATATATTTTTGTACGTTTTTAGCCTCATACTGCACCTTTGAATTGTAACATATATATTTTATATTTTAATTATTCTTGGGTTATTAGACACATGAAACTATGATTTTTCACTTTTTTATAGGTGCATTTGTTCCGATTTATGTGGGAATATGGACATGATTTTCACACAGAGGATGTCGATGATGGATGCATGATACAAAACTGTGGAGTGGAAGTCAAGTTCTACCAATCTAGTCGTGTTAAACACCATGATCAAAATATAATACAAGGATCATTAGGTTACATTAGAAAGACACCAGATATCATTAAAGTGAAATTATCTTCATTCCAATGTGTTATTTTTAGGTGAAATTAGCTGGACACCTTTGATCATAATTTAAAGGAAGACCGTGATAGTGGGATGATATTTATAAACTATAAAAAGATGTGGCATGAAGTTAGGGAGCCTTATGTTTTCCCAAAATAATGTAACCATGTGTCATTTTACCCAAATGTGTTGGATATGGATTGGTCATTCATATTAATACATGACCCTAGATCAAAACATATTTTTGAGAAAAATAATGTTACCATGGCAAGAGAGGAAGATAATCAAGGTGATGACAATGGAGAACGATATGTATTGTTAGGTCCCTATAATACTAGTGTATCCCCTTATTTTTATTGTTAGTATAGCCCCCTTATTGTTATTTTTGTGCCTATGTAGTCCCCATATTGTTATTATTGTTCCCCATAGAAGCCCACTATTGTTATTGTTCTGCCCTTACATTGTTATTGTTAGGTCGGCTAGGATTATTTTGTGACCTATTGGACTCCTATATACAGAAAGGAGGTTTTGTCATTTGTATCATCCAAAAATTGTTCATTTATGTAATGTAAAGGAGGTTTCCCCCTTGAAGAGGCCAATTTCTAAGTCATTGATCTATCTTTTCTTCTATTTTGTGAGCTGGTTTCACAACATTTGGTATCAGAGCCTTGGATTCTAGGGTTTCATTGCTGTAAATAGGTCATCGTGGAATTTTTGCTATAACATTTTTTCTACAAAGATTTAGAAGCTAAAAAGAAACAAATTTGAGCCAAAATCATGAGGAACAAGGTGTAAAAATTTCAAACCTTGGTTCGCAATATTGTCGGAGATATGATTGTGGAAGTTAGGGTTTTTGTAGGTTCTCAAATTTCACCTCAAACAAGTGATCGAGGGAAAATCATCATAACTTTCGTTTCAGGCATCAAATTGGAATTCTATAAAAAGTGGAAAAAAGTGGACAGACATTAGTTTATGATGTAATGATTTCAGAGCTGAAGGTTGAAACATTGACGTGTGTCATGTCGTACAAGTTTTCTCTACTAAACCAATCCATAATTATGTCATTATGGGAGATCGGCATAACTATTCCTTGAAGAATCCAAATTAGGTATGACCTATGGGATTTGAAAGAAGACTCAAAGGGATAATATATTACCAAATTTCAGATCTTGGAGATCCAAAATTATAGAGCTCCAACCGTTTCAATATCAAGGTCCTAAAAGAAAGAAAAAGGAATTTATTTAAAAAAACAATTGCATAAATTTTGTTTGAAAAATCAGTTTGAAGTGATTCCAAGGGCATATTGAAGCATCGATATCTATACTTGGTTTCTAAAATGCCTCCAAAAAATAATTTTACACCAATTAAGCCATCAGAAAAATCTATATGACGCATGAAGAGGAAGAACTGCAACATGATATATCGGAATTATGGGACCAAGTGCAACAAATTTCGATCTCACAAAGAGTGACCAAAGATGAAATAAAATGTGAGATGGATGGTTTTAAGGATGACATGAAATATAATATGCATGATCAAGCAGTGGAATATCACATTGAGCATCAACAACAAGTTCACCAACTCTTAAAGGATAGCCTAACTTTGGTGCAGAATCAATTAAAACAACAAGTAGATCAACATCGCGGCAAAATAAGTTTTGATGTAGGTGACTGGATATTTTTATGACTAAAACCATATAAAAAAATGTCCCTCAAGCAAGCTAAGAAGGATAATAAATTATTTCCAAAGCACTATGGTCCTTACAAGGTTGGTACTATGGAATACAAATTGGAGCTTCCTTCATCTTCCCGAGTGCACCCAGTCTTCCATATTTCATGCTTAAAGAACTTTATAGGTGAAAAACTCCCAGTTCAAACAATATTTCTAGAACTTCATGAGTGTTATCACTCCCTCCATTTCCAAAGGCTAAGAAAGGAGACTAAAGGAGGTAACCTCAAACCAATCTTTAGATTTGGTAGCTAGCCCTACAAAATTAGAGAGGGCTATCTCAATGTCAATTTAATAGTCAATGAGGTGAATGGAAAGGAAAATATATGAGGCTAAATATAAGCTCAGCTATTTTTATTAGGGGTTTTTTTTTAAATTCTCCTCGATAGGAAGTGTGAGTCTAGGAAGTAGGTATAGGTTTTAAGGTCTGATTTCAAATGAACGACTGTAAAGATGAAATTGAGGCCAGATAGGTATACTTAGAAAAAAACTTATATTTTCATTTTGGTATAGGGTTTGAAAAAGAGAGAGTCAGAATGAGCATGTAACATGAGCTCATTCATCAGAGGAAGCAGAACAAATTTATGAAAATCCTATTAAACAGAGCCCAAAAAGTAAGAATTATGTTTATAGACTCCTAATATTATCATATAGAAGCATACATGTGATTTCATGGAAGCATAAAAAATTAAATTTGATGGTGATATTGAGAAAAAATAGTGCTAATAATCATACCATTTCCCAAAATTATAGCTGCAACATGTCTTTGATTTCATTGTTAAAAGATGTACATAAGATCTGCACTGCTATATCAACTATCCAACCTCTAAAATTACTTGAGTTGGAGTACACATAGAAAAGAGAGAATATTTCACCTCAATGGGTCAAAAAATGATCCAAAACACTTCATAAATGAACCCTATGAGTCATTTCCTAGTTTTTAGGGAAGTTTGAAACAATCCCCCCAAATTTAGCTAATAAATAGAAGTCTTTGTCTCCTTGAGTAATTACAAGATTCCTCAAAAATGAGGGGCATAAACAGACTTACTTATCCATAAAATATCTCATAATACAACTGTTACCTCAAAAATTTGACGATTTGTCACTGACACATGTCCAGAGAAACTCATACATAGAAACGTTGCTTGGCTGGCAGAAGCATCTTGTGTTCTGACAGAAGCGTAGCGTGCACTTGGAGGGAATATTTAGGTGAATGTTAGGCATATTTTTGTTGATTTGAAGATTGTTCAAGGTAGCCCTAGATGTCCTCTATCCAACCCAACCTTGAAACTAACAAAATACCACCTCCAAGGCCTTCAAAACTTGATTTTTCCAAGCTTACTCCAAAAGTGTAGCGTGTAGTGAAAAATAGTGGCAGAAACATGAAAATTGGGGTATATTTTGAGTTTTTCTTCAAAATTAGGAGGTGTCATGAAAAACCAAAACCATATTTGGAATATAAACTTAAAAATTAATCCAACCATGTAAATAATATCTCCATTGGACCCTCTAAACAAAAGTGTAGCTTGGCCACACTATGCTTTTACAAGAGTGTGATTTCCAGTATTTCCTAAAAATCACAAAAAATACCAAAAATGCTCAAAACTTATTGAATTGATCCATGGCATCCTTGAATGATGATATAGACATCTATGGATGCCTTAGCCATTGAATCCAAGTTTTCCTTCTTATTTAGCTTAATTAGGGTTTCTTTAAGCTTTTTCTTCAAATTCTTAACCCTGATTTTGGAAATTTTGTTCCTGGTGAAGCAGTGCCTCACCATGTGCCTCTGGAGGTTATTTTTTCATTTTTCCTTCTTTAAGAGCTTCTCTAGATTTTCATTCACCCTGTCAACCCAAAACTCTTTTTCTTGCTCAATCTTAGCAGTGATCCTGGTTAATCCTCTTGTTCTTGGCCTCCTTGGCCTTATCTCAGCCTCTTTGTTATGAAACCTACTCCAAAAATAGAAGAAAAGAGAGATCAACACCTTATAAATCAGCCACTTCGAGGGGGAAACCTCCCTTACTTTACAAAAATGAACAATTCTTGGATGATTCAAATGACAAAACCTGATTTCTATATATAGGAGTCGATGGGGTCACGGGGAACAATAATAATAATATGGGGGCTACAGGGGCACAAAAATTAAAATAAGGGGGATACACTAACAACAATAAGGGACTACACTAGTAATATAGGGACCTAACATGCCCCTCTTATAAAAAGAAGTTTTTTCCTCAACGCTTGAGTAGCTCTGGATGCTTCTGTATAAAATTATCATCCTCCCATGTGGAATATTCAATGAGTAAGTTCTTCCACTTGATGAGATACTCTGCAATTGATTGATTTCGTAGCTGTCAATTTCTTTTTCCCATGACTGCTTTAGGTCCCAATATGATTTTTCCTTCCTCGTCAAGTTCTAGAAATATTGATTAAACTGGAATTTTGTCACCTATGACCTTCTTTAAGAATGAAACATGGAAAACTAGGTGCACTCGAGAAGAAGCAGGAAGCTCCAATTTGTATGCTGTAGTACCAATATTTTGCAACATGTTGTAAGGACCATAATACTTTGACAATAATTTATTATCCTTCTTAGCTTGCTTGAGGGACATTGTTTTGTATGGTTGTAGCTGTAAAAATACCCAGTATCCTACATCAAAACTTCTCTTGCTGTGATGTTGATCCGCTCGTTGTTTCATTCAATTTTCTGTCAAATTTAGGTTATCATTTAAGAGTTGGAGAGCTTGTTGTTGATCCTCGATGTGATCTTCCACTCCTTGAATCTTATAATTTTCTCCTAAAGATGATGTGATGGGCGGTGGATGATATCCATAAAGTGTCATAAATGGGGTCATTTTGCTATATTATGGAAGGAAATGTTATACCACCATTCAACCAGAGGTAACCACTTGACCCATTGTGTTTGTTTATCAGATACAAAACAATGAATATATCCTTCCAAACACTTGTTCACTATCTTAGTTTTCCCCCTGGATTGAGGATGATAAGATGAGCTATGAGCTAGTTGAGTACACAAACAAGAAAATAATTTTGTCCAGAAATTTCCAGTAGAAATGGGATCTCTGTCGCTTACAATAATCTTTGGGTTTCCATGTAGCTTTTGAATTGTTTCCATAAATGCAGTACCAACTTTACTTTCTTTAAATGGATGATATAATGCAAAAAAGTGTGCATACTTGTTAATTCTATCAACTACCACCATGATGACATCCTTTCCTTCAAACTTAAGTAAACCTATGTTAAAATCCAATGAAACCTCCTCCCAACATTGAATTGGAATGGATAAAGGCTGTAGAAGACTCGGGGTATTAATTGTCTCAACTTTATTTTGCTGGAAAACCAAACATTCCACCACAAACTTTTTAATATCAAATTTAAGGCCATCCCAAAAAAATTATTTTTCACCTTGTGGTAAGTTTTTAAAAATGTCAATTTTCCTCCTAAGGGAGAGGTGTGCAATTCCAAAAGAATATTTTGTTTTAGTTGGGAATTATTACAAATATATAAGCGATCTTTGAACCATAAGGAATCATTTTTCCAACTAATTTTATCAGATGTACTAGGATCTTGCTGCAAATTTTGAATGAATGTCCACACTTCTTCGTCATTCTTCCATTCATCCCTTGCTTCGGTTATCGAATCTGGTTGGATAATATAAATGGCACAAAGCAATGCTTCCACCTCATTATCCTTTCTTGAGAGTGCATCTACAACAACATTTAGCTTCCCTTTTGCTTTAGATGATTCCAAAGTCATAACCCAACATCTTCGTGACCCATTTTTGCTGCTCTTCTGAAGATAGTATTTGTTCCCAAAAGTATTTAAGACTGTCATGATCAGTTTTTACCTTGAAGTGTCTTCCCATTAGGTAAGGTAACCATTTCTTTAGTGCATGTATTAATGCCAACATTTCCTTCTCATAAATAGCTTTCTATAAATACTTTCCTTTGATTGTATGACTTTCAAAAGCAATTGGTCTTCCTTCTTGCATTAAAAAAGCACCAATTCCATTTCCTGAGGCATCACATTCCACAATAAAGGTTTTTGTGAAGTCTGGCATAGCTAAGACTAGTGCTAGGCACATTGGCTCTTTAAGATGTTTAAAGGCATTAGTTGCTTTAGGAGTCCATGAAAAATCATCTTTCTTCAATAATGTTGTTAGAGGAGTTGTTATCTTTCCATAATTATTAACAAAATTGGGAAAATACCCTGTTAACCCGAGAAATCATCGCAACTACTTTAAGGTTGTGTGGACTTTCCATTCCTTAATGGATTTAATTTTGTTAGGGTCTACCTTAAAACTCTCCTGAGATACAATATGACCCAAATATTCCACCTCTTGCACTCCAAAGAAACAATTGGAGCTTTTTTCATATAATTGTTTCTCCTTCAATAGTTTGAGCACCCTGTTAACATGTTGAACGTGATCCTTCCAAGACTCGTTGTAGATTATTATATCATCAAAAAATACTAACATAAATTTTCTAAGGAAGGGTTTGAAAATGGAATTCATCAACCCTTGAAATGTAGAAGGTTCATTGGTAAGGCCAAAAGGCATGACCAAAAATTCATAATAACCCTCATGTGTTCGAAATGTTGTTTTCAGAATATCTTCAATCTTCATTCTAATTTGATGATATCCTGAATGAAGATCCAACTTGGTAAAATAAATTTCTCCATGTAATTCATCCAATAATTCATTAATCACAGGAATGGGAAATCTATCTTTAATAGTGAGCTTATTAAGCTCCCTGTAATCCAGACACATGAACCATGATCCATCCTTCTTGTGCACCAATACTACTAGAGCAGAGAAAGAACTTTCATTAGGTTGAAGTATAGTAGTCTCTAACATTTTTGCAATCATACGTTCAATTTCGCTCTTTTGGACATAAGGACATATGTAAGGCCTGATGTTTGGAGCAACACTTTGTGGAATCAAATGAATAGCATGATCATGATCACAAATAGGTGGGAGTCCTTTGGGAGTTTCAAACACCTTGGAATGATTGTCCAAGACTTTTTGGAGATATGGAGAACTATATGATTTTGATGTTGCAACATCTAGTGAGCGTAATTGTGCAATTACGCCTCGTTTTTATTTCTTCAGAAGATTTGTCATGGGATTAGAGCTTATTATCTTTCCTATCTTCCCTGCAATACCCAGTAATTCAACTTCATTTCCTTCTGAAAAAAAATTCAAGAAAAGTTCTTGAAATTAAAAGCTATTGTCCCCAAATATTGTAACCATTGTACTCCTAGCACAACATCAACACCTCCCATTGGAATGGAAAGCATTGGGCTATGAAATACATATTCCCGCATTTTTATCTTGATATTATGGCATTTTACAGAGAAATTTAGATTTCCTCCATTTGCAACCATAACTTGACACTCTGGTGCTGGGTATAGGAAGCAATTCAATTCCTTGGCTACCTTACAATGAATAAAATTATGGGTACTACCTAAATCAATCAACACTATTACCTTTTTCTTCTTGATATGTCCTTCTATCTTGAGAGTTCGAGGAGTGGTAATTCCTGCCAATGCATTACACGATATGGTCGGACTCATTTCTTCCTCTTCTAGGGTTGGTTCCTGGTGTATATCCTCTTCTTGTTCATTTTCTTCTTCCTCTTCACAATCTATGTAAAATAATTTCTTCTCAGCACACTTATGACCTTTAGAGTATTTGCTATCACAACTATAACAAAGCCCTTTTGCTCTTTTTTCTTCCAATTTTTGTTGTGTCAACATTGCAGGTGTAGAAACTATTCAACATGCATGTATATCTTGGATTCACCCGATATGAAAATGTACTAAATTTAAATACTGAATCGCTTCTACAAATCTTTTGCAGAATTAAAAACAAAATCGCTAATCACATGAAGTAAAGAAAAATAAAATCAAACACAACACAGACAATTTCCCGAGGAAAGCTTGTTGCTCAAAACCCCACTTTATTCTATTGTATATTCAACATGGATCATGAAACAATTACATACAAAACTCTGTTAGGTAAACATGACTCGGGGTAGAGTCAATGTTGACTAGGGTAGATAGTAGTGGTTTTGGGGCACATGGTTTTGTGCACCCATGGTTTTGGCCCATGGTATTACATGTAATGGAGCCTATAAGAGGTTGGGAATACTTCATTGTAAGGTAGGCCTAGAGGTGAGTGGTGAAGGCTCACTTGGCCAGATTGGCCAGGGTTTTTTGGCCAATGGTTAATGAAATTTCATTAGGATGGGTTTTTCCCCAGATTTGGGGTTTTCCTGGTTAAACATTGTGTTTATGTTTATGTGATTTGTTGCTGGGTTTTGTATGTGTATTATTCTCTTGGTAAATATTTTATTTCTGCAGTAATTCCTAACAAAATCTTCTCACAAGAGCCCTCCTGTACTCAGCTAATTGTCTCACACTTTCATACAAAATCTCACCAATACTTAGCTAATTTACTACCTCCAGAAAGCTTTCCTTGCTTGCGCAATCCCTTATGAATGCAATCCCTAAAAGATAGGAATTATGGCCTTCCTTGACTTCACAAGTATCATTTGTCATTTACACTCCAATGGGTGTTTGGTTACATGTGTGTAACCAAATAATCCTACAATTGATATTCAACTTCCCTTTCACCTAGAACTCAAGTGGGTCTCCACTGGATCTGACATGCATGTAGCTAATAATAGTAAATACTGAGTTGCATGTGAGATCACTGATTGTGAATTAATTAATATTTAATTCACTTTATCTCTCACTAGTGTATCTTCAGTTACAACTAGCACAATTGGGTTTAACTCACTTAACTGAGTTAAAATGATTACAACCTGCATTAACTAATGCACCACTGCACTTCGAACTTTGGTACAACTAGAATTACACTACATGCCTCACCAACTACCTCTAACTCAAAATCCACTAGCTAACTAAGTTTATCACTCTTAGTTAACTATTTCAAGTTCTCATTGAGAATGGATTACAGTTTATTGTCCATCTTAATTAAGGGATAAGCAAAATAGACATGCACCCAAAAATAGCATTTTGGGCCCCGCCCTATTGTAGGTGCTTAATGCACTAGTCGTGGGTGCTGAAATTTTCTTGTTGAATCTAAACAATCCCTCTCAACAAGAAAGGGATTATCCTTCACCCTGATCCTGTCTCTATGGTATTCGAATTTTCTCTTTGTGAGCACCTTCGTCAGAATATCTGCATCCTGATCTTCCATGGGAATGTATTGAAGCAAAATTATCCTTATCCATACACAATCTCTGAGATGATGGTACCGGATATCTATATGCTTGGACCTATCATGAAAGACAAGATTAATCAAGATTTTAATGCAAATCTAATTATCACAATGAATCACTGTCGGATCCATATGAGAACCAAACAAACCATCCATGATCTTTCTCATCAAAATAGCCTCACATGCAGCTTGAATTACTACAATGTATTCTGATTCCATTGAACTGAGTGCCACAGATCGTTGTTTCCTGATATACCATGAAACTTTTGTCGATCCTATGCTAAAGATCCTTTCTGATGTGATATTTCTGTGTGATGGACTAGCCACCCAATCTGCATCTGTGAAGCCTTTAAGCTTCATTCCCTCTATCAGTCTGTACCATAGACCATACTATGATGTGCCCCTCTAGTATCTCAAGACATGATTCCCTGCCTTCCAAAAGAGCTTGGTAGGTTTAACCATAGCTTGACTCAGCTGGTTAATTGCGTAGCAAATGTTTGATCTGGCATTCACTAGATACATCATAGAACCACCTAAATTCCTGTAGACAATAGCATCCACTACCTCTCCAAAATTAGCATCCTCTTTCCTCCAATTTCCTGGAATAGGAGTATCCATGGGTTTGTAGCTCTCCATGTGAAACTTACCCAGTATCTCCTTTGCATACTTTCCTTGAGACGAAAAAATTTCACCATCCCACTGCCATATTTCTAATCCAAGGAAATAATGGAGTCCCATGTCCTTCATTTCGAACTCTCTTGCAAGATCCTCATTGCATGAGTGTATTAGCTACTCATCACCCATCAAAATTAGATCATCAACATAAAGAAAAATAATCAGTAACTTACCCTCAACCACAATCTGGTATAGGTTTTCATCTGCTTCACTTTTGGTGAAGCCCGGTCTGGTGAAATAGTTGTTTATTTGAGTGTACCAAGCACAGGGTGCTTGCTTCAGCCCATACAATGCTCTTTTGATTTGATACACATGTGACTCATTGTTGAAGCTCTTGAAACCTCAGTCTACTCTATGTACACCTCTTCCTCAATGATACCATTGAGAAACACAATTTTCACATCCATATGATGAATGCACCAGCCCATCTGCACTGAGAGGGCAAGGATGGATCTTATGGAAGAGTACCTTGCAATAGGTGCAAAATTTTCATCATAATCTATCCACAAAATCTGTGAGAATCCCCGAGCCACAAATCTAGCCTTGTATTTCTCCACACTCCCATCAACAACTTGCTTTAACTTGTAGATCCATCTCGATCCAACCACTTATTTTTCGACCGGTCTTGGGACAATCTCTCATGCACTATTCTTGAAAATCGAGTCATACTGCTCCACCATTGCATCAACCCAAGTTGGTTGCTGCACTACTTCCTGAAAGGAAGATGGTTCAGTCACAATACATTTTCTTAGGCCCTAGACAGACATCTTGTAAATTACATCATTGGTCAAGAAAGATCATTCCGGAAGAATTGCACTTAGGTAAATTATTGGCAATTCCAAACATCATTCCATTGTCACGGCCTCCTTCTCGCCATTTCTCATGGATGGATTTGCATGAGTGTTTTCCTCCACTCCATGAACTTCCTCATGTGGTTGGATTCACACATTCGAGCCTCCATGCCTGTGTCCATCCATTTTCCCACAAGTCCATCTCCCTCTCAAGGGAATACCGCATGGATTTCTCCTCATCAAATTTTATATCCCGTCGCACAACAGTCGTTCTGCTATTTGGAAAATACACATGATAATTATGGGGTGTTTTAGTGTGCCTCAGAAAAATCCTGATCTCAACTGTCAGTTCCAGCTTCTTCCCGACGTCTTTGGTCACATGCACATAAACATATGAGCCAAAAATATTAAAGTGTTAAACATCAAGTTTCTTACCAGTGTTAAACATCAAGTTTCTTCAGGTGTACTCATGCCAAGTATCCTATGAGGACAATTTTTTTGTAGAAATACCACATTTTTGCATGCTTTCGCCCACAGATGCATCGGTAGGCCTTGATCATGCAACATCGCTCTCGATGTACCCACGATGGTTATGTTCATTCTTTTAGCAACCCCATTCTGTTGTGGGTTATGAAGTGCTATCAGTTATCTTCGAATTCCTTCTTTGTTGCAGAAGTTATTGAATTTGTTAGATATGTATTCTCCACCATTATCGCTCCTAAGACCCTTCACTTGCTTCCCCGACTCTTTCTCCACCAGTGACTTAAACTCCAAGAACTTCAAGAATGTTTGATATTTATTCTGCATGAAGAAGATCCAACACTAGAGAAAATTAATCAACAAATATTACATAATACTTATGTTTTGTTGTTGAAGAAACAGAGAATGGTCCACACACATCTGTGTGAACTCTCTCAAGGATCCCCAAAGCTCAATTCTCCTTCTCATGAAAGGTGGCCTTCAGATATTTTCCCATAGTACATCCCTTTCATGTTTCTGACTGCACAAGTGTACCCCTGGGAAGACCAATAGAAATATGTTGCATGACTTTCAAGGCTCCATGGTGAAGATGGCCAAATCTCTTGTGCCATAATTCACCCTCATCTCGACTCACCACTTGATTTTCCTTTCCCAACATTGTTGTGTAGACATATACCTCTAGCTTGTAGATATTCTTAACTCGAATCCCTATTTTCTTGGCTTTTCTTATTGTTTTGTGTCGCGGGAAGGCTTCTCATTCACTAAAAACAACACCATAGCCTCTATCCTGCAACATTGCGACTCATAGTAAATTTTTCTTCAAACCCGGTACATGCATTACATCTTTCAATTGAAAGGGTTTACTTGACTACCACTGGAAGGTAATGGTACCAATCCCGGTAGATTGTACCACCAGTCATTGCCCATTTCAATATGCATCTGGAGATCCTTCTCCTCCAAGTCACTTAAAAGTTCCTTGTCTCCCGTCATGTGAAACGAAGCATCACTATCCAAATATCTGACATATCCCAATGCACTTGACACCATGCATGCGACCAATGAGAAGTCAAGCTCAAATTGTGAGGCAAGAGCCTCACCAGCTGCAGATCCTCCAGCCTTATTTTTCTTCTTCTTTTATGGAAAGTTAGTAGCAAAATTCCCATGTTCATGACAACCAAAACGCTTCACCTTGTACATGTCCTGCTTCTTGCCATTCTTGGACTCAGATTTGGAATGGAATTTCTTCCCCTTCCCCTTCTTTACATTGGCAGCCAAAGAAAAATCTTCTTCATCTTCATTATTATATGAAGATCCATCTCTGGTGTTCCATCTGAACTCCTCCTCCACCAAATCAGACCACGGTCATTCCCAATTTGTCAATGATTCCCTTCCAGTGATAGAGTCTTGATAACTATGCCAACTCTTTGGAAGTCCTAGGAGATCCAAGCTCACCAAATCATCATTAGCGACTATTATACCAACGCTCCCCAATTCATCCTAACATTGGACAAACTTTGTTAGATATTTTGGTATGGAGTCACCCTTCTCCATCTTGATCTTCCTGAGTTTATCTTTGAGTGCCAATTTCATATGGTCGTTGTTGCTCTGGAATAGATCCTTCAAAGCCTTCCACATTGCATATGGTGTGACTTTCCCTTAGAGGCTTGAGACAACATGGTATCGTACTCCCTCCAATAGGATCTTCCTCGTCGTTTCCACTTTTTTTTTCCATGCATCAAGATTTGCATCATCTGTCATAGCGGGTTTAGGAACATCATTGTTAATGAATTCCTTCAATCCACTGTCTTTGATTACTTCCTCCATCATGTCCTTCCAAGAAATATAGTTTGAGATACCCTTGAGTTCATACTCCAAACTCAAGCCATTTAAATTCATTTCAATCCTGAATTAGCTGTAGCACCAAGAAATTCTTTCTGTAAATTCAAATTATATCCAGTCACAAACTTAGCTCCTACTTCACTTCTTCAATTTCCTGTGCTCTGATACCATGTAGAACTTATACAAAATGCATGTATATCTTGGATTCAGTCGATATAACAATGTACTAAATTTAAATACTGAATCGTTTTTACAAATCTTTTGCATAATTAAAAACACAATCACCAATCACATGAAGTAAAGAAGAATCAAATCAAACATAACACAGATAATTTCCCGAGGAAAGCTTGCTGCTCAAAACCCCACTATATTCTATTGTATATTAAACATGGATCATGAAAAAATTACATACAAAACACTTCTCACAAGAGCACTCGAGTACTCAGGTAATTGTCTCACAGTGTCATAAAAAAACTGACCAATACTTAGCTAATTTACTACCTCTAGACAACCTGCCTTGCTTGTGCAATCCCTAATGAATGAAATCCCTAAAAGATAGGAATTATGGTCTTCATTGACAATGCAAGTATCATGGGCACTCCAATGGGTGTTTGGTTGCATGTGTGCAACCCAATAATCCTACAACTGATAGTCAACATCCCTTTCACCTAGAAATCAACTCAGTCTCCACTGGATCTGACATGCATGCAACTAATAATAGTAAATCCTAAGTTGCAAGTGAGATCATTGATTGTGAAATAATTAATATTTAAATCACTTCCTCTCTCACTAGTGTATCTTTAGTTACAACTAGCACAACTGAGTTTAACTCACTTAACTGAGTTAAACTGATTACAACCTGCATTAACTAATGCACCACTGCACTGGGAACTCTGTTACAACTAGAACTACTTTTCATGCCTCACCAATTACCTCTAACTCGAAATCCACTAGCTAACTATGTTTATCACTCTCAGTTAACTATTTCAAGTTATCATTGAGAATATATTATAGTTTATTGTCCATCTAAATTGAGGGATAACCAAAATAGACATGCACCCAAAAATAGCACTGTGGGCTCCACCCTAGTGTTGGTGCTTAATGCACTAAGCGTGGGTGCTAGAATTTTCTTTTTGAATCTCAATAGTAGGTTGTGGAAGTCTAGGAGTAGCAACACTTCCATCTTTATATATGTGAATGGTAGGCTTCCTTGTCGCCATAATTTTACATTCAATTTTTCTTGCCAACCTGAATGCCTTCTCCAATTAATCAGGTTCCCAATGGTGAACCTCATGTTGGATGTTATCCTTTAAAGTCCCAATGAAGACTTCAATGATGTGTTCCTCTGGAATATCAGCTACCCTTATATTCAATTTTTGGAAGTCCTCAATGTGCTCTACCACTGAACCCTTTTGTTTGAGATTTATCAATTGGCTAAAGAAGGTGTTTCTATTTGTATCCTCATAATGTTCTATCATTTCCTCCGTAAAAATTGACCAAGTGACAATTTATTTATGGGAGAAAAGCCATCGACACTGTAAAAATGTATTTTTTTCTAAATATAAAGTTGCAATGAGTACCTTTTGTGTGTTTTTCACATTATTGAGATCAAAATATTTCTCCATTTTCAGTATCTGTTGGGAGAAAAATCTATACATATTTTCCTTCCATTTCTACCCACTTTCTTTACCCATTTCTATCATTAACATTCAAGTCATATTCTAAAGTTCACAGGTAAACCCGTCTATATGTCTTCTTGGAAAATTTAGTTGATGAATTAAAGTCACGAGGATTATTACCTTATGTGATTTACTAATTTCACTATTTTCACAGATTTGGTGGTTGAATGATCATATCCACAATTCCTGGGACAGCTCCGAGTTGGAAGCACTATTTCGGGCAGCGCTACAATAGCACAATAGCTCTATATCCTTTCTCTACCTTCTTTAGCATTCAGTTTGTCTATTATAATGTTTTATATTTGTAGGCACTAATTGTTGGGATTTCAAGAAAAATCATTGTAAAAAATTGTAAAATAAAGGCTCTGAAGCTGTGAGTCGTGGGTTGGTAATGTAAGGAATTGAGTTTTGTAACAACACATTATATATCATGTTAATGCAAGTTATCTTCCTATTAATTTTGTGATATTGTGAGTATATCGCAGACCTGATCAAAGATTTGGGCCCACTCTTCGAACAGTTGTTGTGTAATTCCTGTGTGTTGTTACTTCTATTTCCTATTTTGTACAATTTATAATTGTTGTGACAGTAGACGTATTTGATAATACTCTTATTGTTGTGAATTCAATGTAAGTTTTACGATTTATTACTTCCATTTCTTTATTTGTTGTTATAGTGATTTTTTATTTGTTAATTATCGAATCCACAATTGATATAAGAATGGTGCCATTGTATCTGCATATGCTTTGCGTGTTAACCTTACAATAACAAATGCACCTGGATTGATGAATTTATGTAGGAAACGGTTTGAATGATTATTCACACTTGGACACCAACATGTTGGCGTCATTGTCATGGAGGCTAACAAAGGTGCAAGAACACAATTCATATTAATCTAAGGATCAATCTCTCATCCTAGAGATGGAAATTCTACCCTGCTCTAGGTCCTGAGCGTAGTTATTTTGTTTTTCTTTCTGATTTATTTCTTAGGAACCAATCTCTAGTCTTAGGGAGGGAAATGCTACCCTGCTCTAGGTCCTGAGCATTACTTAGTTTTTATTTTCTTTGCTTTCCTTTCTGTTGATTTCTTAGGGCCCAATCTCTTGTCCTAGGGAGGGAAATGCTACCCTGCTCCAGGTCACGAGCTTAATATTTCATTTGATTCGATTTCTTTGTTTGATTTTTGTTAAAAACCCAATCTCTCATCATGGGGACAAAATTTCTCTTTCCCTACTCCAGGTCCCGAGCGTAGCTGTTTTTATTTAGATGTTTTCTCCTCATCAATTGTATGAAAAGAGATCCAAATAGAACGGGTAGAGGAGGACCCCCAAATAAAGGAACAAAGGATTTGGGAAGGATCACCTATATTCAGGAACTTATCAGAAAGGCTGAATCAGAAGCATCTTCATAGGCTATTGTAAGGGTAAGGACTCAGAAAAAATCCGAGGGGCAGTCAGTTGTGTAGCCAGTACCATCCACGGTACCAGAAAGAACCATTTCAATGATAGAAGAAGAGGTAAATAGAGTATCAGTAGAAGAAACACCCCGATTTTCAGTAGAACGAGAGGAAATTGTGAGCAGAGGATATGAGGAATTGAGCAATTCAAGTGGAGCAGAAAAATTTTTGAAGGAGTTTACATCACCACAAGACCAAGGAAGTGTTTGTGAAACCTCCTATGATTGAATTAGATCAAATATCAGCTACAGAACCAGTTGAAATCTCGGGTGAGTATTGGAGGATATTTATGGCACCTGCAACTTCCTCTAATTATTTCCCAATTGGGGACATCAGAGGTGATGCACCAATGAAACCTATCCCTTTAATAGCTCTACCTAATTTTCATGAAATTTATTTTGAAGACCTCAATACATTCCTCTTTGATTTTGATATTGCTTATTGGGGGTACGACTATATCGCTGATGCTCAAAAATTGAAGATATTCCCTACTACATTGAAGGGAATGATCCTGTGATGGTTCATGGGTTTGGGGGGTAAACCTATCTCCTCATGGAATGAAATGAAAACCATCTTTCTAGAGAAGTTCTAGGATTACTGTATGTCCCGTGATATCAAGGTAGAAATTTTCAAGTTTATGCAGAAATAAGATGAAAATATGGAAGATTGTGTGGAGCAATTTAAATATACACTACAAAGGTCAGGCCATAGTGACCTGGACAAAGTTATTCTGAAGATCATTCTTCTCCGGGAACTAAAGGAAGACTCTCTGGAGCTTCTAAGCACGGTAGGAAAAGGGGATATATTGAAGGAATATTTTGATACTTCTATGGGTTTTGCAACCAATGTTCGTGAGGGGAAGTGAGAAATGCACAAGGAATTTGGTGATTAAAAAAATCTGGTGGAGGGGTCACAAAGGCAAAATTTTTGAATCTGATGGATAACCTGAGGACTGATATCCTGAGCACACTATCTGCCGAGATGGACACGTTGCAAGCAAACCAGAAGCAGATGGAGTTGGAGAAGACTATGGCCATATTCTGTCCTTAGTGCCGAAAGAAACATTCGTTGAAGGAATGTCCATTGAACACAATTTAGGCCTATGCCATTTGAAAATAGAGTCATCCAACCAGCTCGTGCCCTTCCTTTCCAGGATTGAAGGAAATTTTTCAAGGAGCAAGAGAAGAGAGCATTATGGATCAACTTTATTTCATGGGATCGAGGAATCCATGGGAGCCACGACCACCAAATATGAATTAAGATATGCCTCAGGACCCATCTCGGTATTTTAGTAATTTGAATATGGGTCCCCATTTTGTACCTTTTTCATGAGCATGGCCCTAGTATTTTCAATATCCACCTTGGAAACTAGTTCGAACCCTTCATGGACCCAGAAATGGTGTAGCACTTCTCCTCCTGGAAAATCCCCCCAACCTCTGCCACAACAACAACTCCAATTGCCTTCCAATATCCCTCCTAGTAATCCACACCTTCAACCTCAACTTCCCATCCAACCCAATCCAAATCCTAATAATAAGGGATTTCAGCAATTTGACACTCTCAGGCTTCCTTCATACAACATCTCTACCTCAGAATTTAATGGAATAAACTTACAATCTAGGTAGGTATTCAATGCTCCAACTTCACCAAGTATCATTGAACAAGTTGATGGTAAGGTCATGGAACCAAAACCAAAAATATTTGTGGATAAACAAAGCCAAGACATTGTAAATCAAACACCTCCTCAACCTACTGTTAACCAAGGACGCCTAGTCAATCCACCATATCCTGAAAGATGAACCCTGCATAAACAGATCCCTTAAGAAGAATTTGATTTTCTAGGGGAATTAGAAAATATGTTTGTTAAAATTCCCCTACTTCAAGCTATGAGGGGTGTACCAATCTATGCGAAAAATCTTAAAGAATATTTTTCTAAAAAGCCTGGAAAGAAATCAAGGGACCCACTGACCATCCATGTGATGCGAAAATTGTTAGACATCATGTTGGGAAAATTCATGCCTGTAAAATATGGGGATCCGGGGAATACAATTATGACGGTATAAATTAATGGGGTTCAAATCCCAAACGTACTGGTAGATTTGGGTGCTGCCATAAATGTCATTACCTCCAAAACTCTGCATGCATTAGGTCTCAGAATCCTTAAACCAACTCCTACTTTTTTGGAATCGACAAATAGATCTACAGTCAAACCAGTAGGGAAGTTGGAAAACATTACTATTTTGGTAGACTCATGGCACTATCTCGTGGACCTCCTAGTATTACAAACACAATCCCCAGCTGGTGGTCATCCCCTAATTCTGGGAAGACATTGGCTTGCAACTGCAAATGCCTATATTGGGTGTTGATCTAGAAATATGGTTATATCTAATGGGATGGTCACAAAGAACCTCACTGTCTATCCTCCTATCGAACTGAGCCTATAATAAAAACCATTAATAAAAGGAAAACCTTTACCAATGGAAGGACATGAACCTGAAAACGAAGAAATTAGACCAATCCTTACCATTGGGCAAGCCCTTCAATTCAAAACAAAAACAAAGGATGACACCACTAACACTTTTATTGATGATCCTTGTTTTGTTTTTTATTCAACTCATCAGATTCTGGAACCTACCATGAGCTATGAAACACGGGAAAATATTAAACCAGAATATCAACTTGAGAACATTCCTACGACTTCGTCCCATGATATTATTCCCATCGAAATTGAGTCGGGAAAAACATTGAACATAAACCCAAATATTTCAGAATCCCAGACAAAACAACTCCTAAAAGTTCTCTGAAACCATAAGGAAGCCTTCACTTGGGATTACACAGACATGAAGGGGATTCCTACTGATTTATGCACTCAACATATATACATCAAATAATATTTTCATCCTGTGAGATAACCTTAGAGAAGAATGAACCCCAGCTTAAAGAACATTGTCAAAGAGGAGCTTCAGAAGCTACTTGATGTAGGATTAATTTACCCCATCTCGGGTAGCTAGTGGGTTTCTTCGCTGGTTATTTTTCCCAAGAAGAATGGTAGATGGCGTATTTGTTGGACTATAGGGAATTGAACAAGCCAAATCAAAAATACCATTTCCCTTTGTCATTCATTGACCAAGTCCTGGATACCGTGGTCGGGAAAAAGTTTTTCTCCTTCCTGGACGAGTTTAGTGGGTATAATCAGATCCAGATAGCCCCTGAGGGCCGAGATAAAACCACCTTCACATGCCCCTAGGTAACCTTTGTACCGAGTCTTGCCATTCGGTCTTTGTAATGCACCTACAACATTCCAGAGGGAAATATTAAGGATGTTTTCTGATCTAGTCGATGATAGCGTTGAGATTTATATGGATGACTTAACTCCATACGGGGATTCATTTGAAGAAGGCTTGGAAATTTAGAAAAAGTTCTCGAAAGATGCAAGTAGACCCATGTCTCTCTAAGTACGGTCAAATGTCATATGATGAGGGAAGAGGGAATAGTTCTGGGGCACCTCCTCTCATCTGCTGGAATTTGAGTTATCCGGAAAAGGTAGAGGTAATTTTTCATTTTCCTGTACCTAAGACACCCATGCAGGTATGTAGTTTTATTGGTTGCGCCAGCTATTACAGGAATTTTATAGAAAATTTTCTAAAATAGCATCCCCACTTTTTTAGATGCAGAATTTTTGTGGACGAATGATTGTGAAGTATCTTTTAGAAAGATCAAGGAACTTGTTTGTGTAACTTTGATCCCACGAGGACTGAATTGGGCACTTCCATTTCACATCCATACTGATGCCTGCCAAATAGAAGTTGGGGCAGTTCTAGGATAGCAGGAAGATAAGAAACCATATGCAGTTTACTATGTCATCAAGAATTTGACTCCTGCTAAACTGAACTACACGGTAACAGAAAAGGAATTTTTGGTTGTTATCTATGCAATAAAAAAATTTCAACGCTACATTACTGGGTATCCTACTTTTGTACATATTGATCACACAATAATCAGGTATTTGATGAATAAAACTATCACCCCTGGTCACATTACAAGATGGTTGCTATTGCTTCAAGAATTTGATATTACAATAGTAGATAAACCAGGGACGGATAATGTAGTTGCTGATTTTCTATCTAGATTGGATAATGATTATGAAGGCACACCCATAGAGGACAATTTTCCAGATGAACATCTTTTTGCAGTTTCCACTAATCCTCTTTGGTATGCAGATATTGCCAACTATCTTGCTATAGGAAAGGTGAATTGTCATTTTTCATATAGGGAACAACGAAATATCATTCATCATAGTGCGTCACACTCCTGGATAACAGGATATCTCTTTCATATAGGTGTCGATCAGTAGGTTCGCCGATGTGTATTTGAGGATGAAATTTATGAAGTGTTGAAGGTTATTCATGATGGTCATTGTGGAGGGAATTTTTTAGATAAGAGGATATGCCCTAAGGTATTGCAGATGGGATATTGTTGGCCCTCTATCTTCCAGGATGCTTGAGACTACATCTGTGCATATGAGAGTTGCCAACAAATGAGTCAATCGGGTCGATCAGATGAAATTCCACTACAGCCCCAGGTAGTTGTTGAACTTTCAAAAAGTGGGCTATCGATTTTGTTGGTCCATTTAACCCACCCTCACATCCGAAGGTCCACATTTTGGTCTGCACAGACTATGTGACTAAGTGGGTGGAAGCCAAGGCTGTTGTGAAAGCAACAGAGTGGGTTGTTTCAGATTTTCAATTTAAAGAGATTTTTTCTCGTTATGGTGCTCTGAAAGAGACTGTTTCAGATGGAGGAGCACAATTCACATCACACATGATAGAGAGGCTTATGTATAAATATGGAATAAAACATAGAGTCACATCCCCGTATCATCCCTAGGCGAATGGTCAGGTAGAAAGAAAAAACAAGGTATTAGAAAATATCTTGACAAAGACTGTAGCAAGACAGTATCGGGATTGGGCTGAAAAAATTCTTGAAGCTCTCTGGGCATACAAAACAATATGGCGAAACAAAATATGGTTTTCACCATTCGAGTTGGTCTATGGGAAATCCCCCTTATTTCCGATATAATTTGAGATTAGTACACTTAGAATAGCTTTGGAAGTATGACTGGATCTGTCATATGCCCAGAAACACCGGCTAGATCAAGTAAATGAATTAGATGAAATCCGTTTGATGGTTATCCAGAATACTGTTTCAATTTAGCAATAAAGAAAAAAATGGCACGATAAATAAGGTGTTTCACAAAGGAGATTGGGAGTTAATCTATGATTCTCATTTCAAGTAATTCAAGGGAAATATTTTCTCTCATTGGATGGGACCTTATGAAGTAGAAACAATTTTTGACAATGGAACAGTTAGACCTGTCACAATTAATGATATTCATGCTTCTTTCATAGAAAATGGGCAACTAATAAGACTGTATCATCGCCCAGCTTCTAAGGATACCTTCATTAAACATCTCTTTGAAAAATATGTTCTGAAGGTTGTTAGTGCAGAGAATTCCTCCTCTGCATCCTTGAAAATATATATATATATATATATATATATATATATATATATATATATATATATAATAATAAAACAAGCTACACACCAACCGTTTTCTTTTGCGCAGTTCCGCCACGGAGTACCTGCGAGATGAAAAATTTTCTAAGTACCCGGTGTTCTTACTCCTCTAATGTTGTTACTCCAAAAAATTTCTAAGTGTTGGATGCTATTACTCCTCAATGTTACTCCTCTGATGTTGTTACTCTAGAAAATTTCTAAGTATTGGGTGTTGTTAGTCAGGAAAAAATTTCTAAGTCCTGGATGCTGTTACTCCTCCGATGATGTCACTCCAAAAAAATTTCTAAGTGTTGGATGTTGTTAGTCCGTCGGTGTTGTGCCTCTGTCACTGTTGTTACTCCATCAGTGTTGTTACTCCATTACTGTTGTTACTTCGTCACTATTGTTACTCCATCACTGTTGTTACTTTGTTACTGTCGTTACTCCACTAATACTGTTACTCTATCGGTGTTGATACTATGCCAGGCTGTCACTTTGCTGAGGTAAGATGCCAGGTACGTCCCCGTTTACTTTTACGGATTTGATTAAATATTTCATTGAAAAGACATTTGACGTGCCCGTGGACGATCAATTATTAAGCTAGGGGGGTGTGTCATAACCGAATATCGACATAATCAAATCACAATGATGATTTTCCGACATCACCATTAGAACTCATGCCGATAGTACATCCCACGATTTTCACCATTATTTTGCATAATTATTAAAATTCATTGGGACTCAAAATAAGTACATTATGACAATCTAATCAGTCCTTTCTAAATATATGAAATAATTACCATTACCATTCATCATTATTACAATAATATATCATTGATTTTCCTAATTTTTCGAAATACTTTCCATTTTTATTTCTTACCATTACCCTTATTCCATTTTCTACCATGCTATCACCACAAGATATTAACTATCGATACTCCCTCCCAACAGTACATTGCTATTTCAAAGTGTTTCTACAGAGCTTCTATGGGATGGGCAGACTGGATGTGAGACATGAACCTGAAAATACAGTGTTGGTCCACATTAATGCAACTGCATGGCAGGGTTTTATAGATGCGGGCTGGGATGTCTATTTCGACAGATTACAGGGGTTTGATTTGACAATTACCGTAGAATTTTCGGTAAATCTGGACAAAGATAATTCTAGAGTGTGGGTATTAGAAATTATTTTCACAGAGGAGGTCATTTCAATGGTAAGTGGACTACTATAGCGAGGGTGGAAATGGTTTTCAAAAAAAAATCCCCTGCCAGAATTTCCAGAATTTTTTTTACAAGCTGGAGAGAGAGGGTGGTTATTAAAGGGAGAGGATATGATCGAAATTCTTTGCCACATCCATTGCGAGAGGTGGAATACTTTCTTATGAGGTATATAACCTGCTAGGGGTGATTTACCACCCTTTTCAAGTATCATTTTAAGCTCCTAGCTCACCTCTGATATCGACAGGCATAGGTTCACTCCTTGGAAACACCTTTCTTTCTTTTGAAAATTATCCTACTTATGGCACAGTTTGCCCGACAGTCGCGGTAGCTATTGGAGGTTCTTACAAACCATGGATTGGTTCGTCTACTGGTAATGCATGCATTGTCCCAATTCCATGTTCCCTAGGCACAATTTCTTGAGCTAAAAGAGGAAGAAATGGAAGGCATGATAGCCGCGAGAGAGGAAGATGAGCCAGAAGAAATGGAGGAAGAAGAGCCAGCATATTTTGCTAGATCATCTGAGGAAGAAGAACCAGAAGAAATGGAGGAAGAAGAGTTAGCATCTTCTGCTGGATCATATGAGGACGAGGAGCTAGAATAAATGGAAGTAGAATAACCAGCCTCTTATGTTGATTCAACATAATAAGATGATGCAAAAGAGATGGAGGAAGAAGAACCATCATATCCTGTTGGCTCAATAGAGGAAGAAGAACCAAAGGAAATTGAAGAAGAGGAGGCCACAGTTGATGTTGCAACATAAGAGCTAGCATCTCCTGCTGGCCCATTAGAAAAATAAGAACCGGAGGAAATGGAGGAAGAAGAGGCCATAATTGATGCTGCCACACAAGAACCAGAATCTCCTGCTGGCCCATTAGAGGAAGAAGAACCAGAGGAAATGGAGGAAGAAGAGGCCACAATTGATGTTGTTACACAAGAACCAACATCTATTGTTGGTCCATTAGAGAAAGAGGAAGCCGAAAGAATGGACGTGGAAGAGGCTGCAATCTATGTTGTTACACAAGAACAAGCATCGAATGTTGGCATGACAGAAATAGAAACATTGGACATGGAAGGTGGTACAGTCGAGGTTGTTACACAAGAACTAGCCTCACCTATGGAACCAATTGATGTAGGAATTATGGAAATGAAGGATAGAGATGATGTTGTTCCTTGGGAATTAGCATCCACTATGGAGGCACAAAAAGAGTTAACACCAGTTGAAGGACTGACAAGTGATGTTGTTACACAAGAACCAGCACCACTTGCCCAAGCAGATTTGAATCTTGAAGCAGGTAGTGGTGTTGTAGAAGAACCACCACTAAGTCAGATGAGACAGGAAATTATGGAAAAGATAAGTCTTGTAGTTGACACTATTCCATAGGAACCAGTGTTGACTGCAAGACAAAAAGGTGATGAAAAAGAAGGCTTGGTTCAAACAGAGAAGAAATTTGGTGAAGAGAAAGAGCCTGAGGTAGCAGACATAGAGGAGGATGCCCCACATTATCTATTTCTTGCCACTCTACCGAGAGGTGCAAAGAAGTTTCACTGTAATTGGTGCCTTATAGAAGAAGTGGTTGTCCCTCCCGTCCTAGAATTTGTCAGGACAAAGTTGGAAATAGTTGCTGGTACAGCCATTTGTGAACCAACGCTTGTTGATTCAAACTCAGAGTGGCCCAAAGAGTTCAATATGGAAACACATGAACCCATGTTCACAGAAGGAGAGGAGATGGATGATGCCACTCCATCTATGGAAATTTCCCAAATCGAAGTTGACTTGCAAGGGTAAAAATCAATGTTCGAGCTGGTAGAATAAAACCCTACAGCAGAACAAGAACAAAGAATGGATGTCAAAGGCATTTCCTAAGTGACTTTAGAAATTCCTGAACTAGGAAAATAAAATGAAGAAACTGCTCCTGAGGAGAGTGGGAAATTTAGGGAGTAATTGGTGAAAAAGGAGCCACTCAACACTTTTGTTGACAGAAACCCATCAGTCCCTGAACTAGCTACGGTGCCAGTGGAAGAAGTTGTTGTTAAGCAATAATTTGTAGAGTAGTGTGTGAGAAGGATACCACCTCTCAAGGAGAGATATCAACTTCAATTCAAGGAAACTATGCAGTTAAAAAGGAAAATTGGTCGGCTAAGGAAGCAGGTATCATGACTAAAGAAGAAGGTGAGGAAATACAAATTAGAAGTTGTGAAGCCAAAGGTTTAGGTTGACAATGATGCTACACAGACCGACCCTATATAATATATGTTCAAAGCACGAGAATTTATCCTATCTTCTGAAATCTAGAAATGGCAAGCTGTCACTCCCAGTATTCAGCAAGGGAGAATCAAATTAAAAGAACACATAGAGGAGATAAAGAGGGTCCACGAGCAAGCATCCCAAAACATTACTGAGTACATAGATCAGCTGGATAGAGCAAGGCAGAAACGAGAGAAACAAATGAAACATATTGATAGCCTAGAAGAACAGGTGCTAATGCTGAAATCCGAGGGTATTCATAGTGAGATTAGTCATGAAATCAAATATCCAATATATTTTCTTCGCATCCTAAGGATTCACGATGCTATGAATCAAAATTTAATGTGTGAATTTTACATGCATGACTATTCCTTGGGTGATGGTCAAACCTTTATTCCACTCCCATTTGTGTGAGACATCCATTTGAGATCTTTTACCTCCTACACCATCAATCAGGTTAAGTGGAAAAAGGCTTTTGAGACGTTTGAGTAGAACCAAGCTACAATGCCACTTATGATAAGGAGAGAATAGACAGTCTGTGAAAATCTACAATAAGCATGCCACCTTTTTACAGATTGAGGGTCACAAGGAAAAAAATTTGGCCACACAAAAATGGTGTATCAATCTCTGTACCAAATAGGTGGTTACTTTCACAAATGATGCTCGTGACGGGTGTCAAAGGAGGTGGATGTTTTCATCGTCAACCGTCAGAAATCGGGAGCCTTTTGGGGCACCTAAATTTGCACGAGCATTAGAGAGATTACCACGATACATTTCATGCACCCATACTCGTGGGGTCTAGTGGATGGGACTGATTTTTCAATTCCCTATTTTATGGCTGCTAGTAGAACATTATACCCCGGCATACAACATGGCCAATGATTGGTGGAAGGAAATTATTCTTAGAGATGGATATAAACCCTCGGGGACAGAGATGGTAGATAAATTTGACCTTTCTCAACTTCATGTCGACCATGGTCATTCCAATCCATACCTACGAAGGCGGCGAGTTGCATGAGGACATGCAGAAAGACCAGTTGCGGGGGAATGTTGGGAGCCAAATTTGTACATCTTTTCCTTCCATTTCTACCCACTTTCTTTACCCATTTCTATAATTAACATTCAAGTCATGTTCTAAATTGCACAGGTAAACCCCTCTATATTTATTCTTGGAATATTTAGTTGATGAAGTAAAGTAACGAGGATTTTTACCTAATGTGATTTACTAATTTCACTATTTTCGCAGATTTGGTGGTCGAATGACCATATCCACAATTCCTGTGACAACTTCGAGTTGGTAGCGATTTATCGGGTAGCTTTGCAACAGTACAACAACTCCAAATCCTTTCTATGCCTTCTTTAGCATTTAGTTTGTCTATTATAATGTTGTATATTTGTAGGCACTAGTTGTTGGGATTTCAGGAACAATCATTGTAATAATTTGTATAAGAAAGGCTCTGAAGCTATAAGTCGGGTGTTGGCAATACAAGGAATTGAGTTTTGTAATAGAACATTATTTATCAAGTTAATGCAAGTTATCTTCCTATTACTTTTGTGAGCTTGTGAGTATATCACAACCCTGATCAGAGAGTTGGGCCCACTCTCTGATCAAGTGTTGCATATTTCCTTTGTGTTGTTAATTTTATTTCCTATTTTGTACAATTTTTAATTGCTATGACACTAGACGTATTTTTTGATACTCTTATTGCTGTGAATTAATTGTAAGCTTTACGATTTATTACTGCCATTTCTTTAGTTGTTTTTATAGTGATTTTTGCCTTGTTAATTATCATATCGACGATTGATATAAAAATTGTTTCATTGTATCTGCATATACTTTGCGCATTAACCTTGCAATAACAAACACATCTAGATTGATGAATTTATGTGGGAAAGGGTTTGAATGATTATTCACACATGGATACCAACAGTATCCATGTTACGCGATCCTCCCCATCAAACTTCCTCATATCAATCTTTGGAATATGGTGGGTCTTCAATCCAACATTAGATTTTATGAAATCACGACTAACAAATTTTTTGTTCTCATCATGAGTTTCCTCTACTATATTTTTTCCTTTAGGAATCATTTCTTGTATCAACTTTGTCAAACTTTCCTTTAAACCTTCCATGTCTTCTTTTAGATCATTCTTCATGTCTTCCATGTTCTCTTTCATTTTTTCGTCGATGTCATCCATCTTAGCTTCCACACCTTTCTTCAAACCGTCCATCTTATCTTCCATGCCTTTCTTCAAAACTTCCATTTCATTTTTTGTTGCTCTTTGCGAGAGTGAAATTTGGTGCACTTTCTCTTGTACTTTTGATATATCATGTTGCACTTCTTCCTCTTAATGAGTCATAGTAGAGTATTCTGAGGGCTTAATGGGTGTGGAATTATTTTTAGGGGGCATTTTAGAACCCAATACTGATATCTATGCTTCTATATGCCCTTGGAATAACTTCAAACTAATTTTTCAAACAAGAATTATGCAATTCGAAACAAAACATACACACCTTTTTTCTTGATTTTGAGGAGGTCGATATTAAAACTGATGTATCTCTATAATTTCGGATCCATGATATCTTATATTCGGTCCTTTTGTATCCCTTTGAATCCTATTTCCAATGCCACAAATCTAACCTGATTTGGATTCTTCAAGACAAAGTTATGCTCAATCTCCCACAATGACCTAATTATGGACTAGCTCAGTATAGCAGACATGTATGACGTGCCACGTGTCCATATTTCCTCCTTCGACTATGAAATTGATACACAGGAAACTACAATCTGTGAAGTTTCAACCACTTTTTAACGAATTCCAATCCGATGCTCACAGAGAGAGTTATGATGATTTCCCTAAGGTCACCTCTTTTAGATGAAATTTGGCAGCCTGCAAAAACCCTAACTTCCACAAATGATATTGCTGAAAATATTGTGAACCAAGATTTTAATTTTTTACACGAAGATCCTCAGGATTTTTTCACAAATGGCTTTTTTGTTAGCTTATGAACCTTCGTAGAAAAAAATTTATAGTGCAAATTCCACGATGACCTGTTTGGAGCAGCAAAACCCTAGAATCCAAAGCTTTGATACCAAATGTTATGAAGCCAGCTCCAAAAATAGAAGAAAAGAGAGATCAACACCTTAGAAATCAACCACTTCGAGGGGGGAAATCTCCTTTACATTACATAAATGAACAATTCTTGGATGATTCAAATTACAAAACCTTTTTTATATATATAGGAGTCCATGGGGTCACAATATAATCCTAGTTGACCTAATAATAATAATGTAATTGCACAACAATAACAATAGTGGCTTTTTATGGGGCACAATAATAGAAATATGGGGGATACAGGGGTACAAAAATAACAATAAGGGGGCTACATTAACAACAATAAGGGACTACACTAGTAATATAGGGACTTAACACTCTTTTTCTTCAAACTGATCAACATCTATCATTACTTTTCCTTTACCTATCTCTGCCTCAAGTTTTGCCTTAGCTTTTCTTAGGAGCAGTTGTTTCACCTTCAATTGCATGTTTTCTTGTTGTAGGAATGTTATCATGAAATTTTACCTTGAGAGGTTGTCCTTGAGCTCTGTTATATTTTCTTCCTTTTCTTTGATTATCTCCTCAGCTGACTTGTTTTCCACCTACTCTACCATGTCAACCTCCAAAAGTGCTTTCTCCTCATGTTGTTGCAAGGGTGACTCACTCTCATGCATAGGTGGCTAAGGTGATGGCATGACTCCCTACATGACTTATGATGATCAATTAAGTGAAAACCTAAACCATAACCTATATGATAAAAAGCTAAATTTTTCACGACCTAAGACACTTGAATGAAGACATGACCATGATGAGTGATGATAAAATGAACAAGTGGAGGGAGTAGCACCGACCTTGAAAACAACCAATGATAAAATTTTATTTGAAAACTTATTTGAAACTATAAAATTTCACCTAGGACCCTATTAACTAACCTTGAAAAAGTACATTTGATCTATGGTGACTGATAGACAATAACATTAGCTACAAATGGGGATGGTCGCACCTTTAGGAGGTGTTAAGAACACCGTAGAATAGGTAGCCTCATCCATTGGGCAATTGAGTAAAAAAAAAAACACTAGACACTCAAATTTCTAATTGAAACAAAAACTGACTTTGACTCAAAAACTTGACTACTGGCTAAACTTACTTATGGCAGTGAACCATTGGGATCTTAGGGCCTTCGCCTACGGCTTCAGATCCTGATGATAACCGCCCACCTACTGAAGATATATATAAAATCATGTGATATGATCCCTCTAGTGTAACAAATCCAGCAATGGCTACTTACTTGAATCATGCTCACACTTTCCTTAAGAAGGTAGAAGAAACAAAATATAGGCAACTCAAATTATCCAATGAACTTCTGTTCATGATTTAGAAATATAAAAAGATTCATCTTCCCATATGGATGAAAAAAACTGGCGATATTTTCTTCAATAATATCAAGAGAAAAGGAAGTTTGTTCTTGAAAATCTGCTTTTTAGGTAGCTATATTATCAAAAGCAAAAATGTGCACATCCATAGGATCCAGGACAAACTCCTCTTCTTCAGCAGACCCTTCATTTTCTGAACCTGGAGGAAGATCATCATATGCAAGAGGCTCTAAAAGAAAATCTGAAGGTACATGTATCTCTCTTTCAGAAAATGGATTCAGGATTGTTCCTTCATGTGAATCTAAATTAAGAGTTTCTAAAGTAGCAGGTTCATTAGATATTTGAAAATAATAACTTTAATGGACCCTTCAATAACTGGAACAACAATATGAAATTCTATTTCACATACCGCTTTAATCCCATTGTCTTGGGCTTCATTCTCATGATGTTGAAAATAAAAACTTTCAAAAGAATTTGCAATTTGCTTTTCCTCGATCATTGACCCAGAAGATGAATAAACCAATGGACTATATAATTCCTTTTCTTTTTTTAAAGAGTTATCATACTCCTGATCATGAAAATACGGACAAGGATGCAAAACTTTGTTAACTTCATGGGATATAACTTGATTGTTATGATGCAGATCTGTTTCATTTTAAAGAAAAGAAGGAGTTGATGTGTGATGCTAATTATCCTTTGTATCAGGGTAGCTTATCTCTGTTATTTTCTATTGATAAGAAAATTCATGAAGGGCCTCTATGATCTCATAATCCAAACACTTTTCCTCACCAAAAGCCTCTTCAAGGTATTGAATGAAATCTTCACAGGATTCACAACAATTTTTGAACAACAAGAATGAATGGTGAGACTTTCGATAAAACTCAAAGATTTGTGTGGAAATATTTAAGAGAGAATAAGCTACCTGGCTTCCACCCTTCATACCATGATCTTTCTTTCCCTTCTAGGGTATCCTTAAACATTTTTTTCAAACAATTGTCATGAAACCTAATACCAAGCTTATGTATATGCCACTGAAATTTTATTAGATGCAAAATAGCCTCATCCTCGTTTCCATCTATGAATTTTCGCAGATAGATTTTCCAATATATGCAAGGAATTTGATTTGGAAAACCAGGAATGTGAGCATGATTTATAGGGGCATACCTTCTAGAAGTTGAATCCATCTTGAAAATAGTGAAGTCACCAAATAGTTCTTCAAGCTACTGGATTTTTAAATAGTGGAGTCGCCATGAAAACTCTGAACTTTTAGATTCTTCGACACTAGGTTCACTAGGTGAAAGATGCACAACCTTTCTTGTGCCTGACTATTGTTCACCATCAACAATAAAAGCTAATATTTTTCGCTCTTTCCTGAGAAATATTTAAAATTTTCTCCCTGGAAACGGCGCCAAAAATGTTATCACTCCCTCTGTTTCCCAAGGCTGAGAAAGGAGACTGAAGGAGGTAACCTCAAACAAATCTTTAGATTTGGTAGCTAGCCCTACCAAACCAGAGAGAGCTCTCTCGATGTCAATTTCATATTCAATGACGTGACTAGAAAGGAAAATATATTAGGCTAAATATAATCTTAGTGATTTTTATTACGTTTTTGTTTTGAGTTCTGCTCGATATGAAGTGTAAGTCTAGGAAATAGGTCTAGGTTTTAAGGTCTGATTTCAAATGAACAGATGCAGAGATGGGATTGAGGCCAGATAGGTATACTTAGAAACACACTTAGGTTTTCATAGTGGTATAGGTTTTATGAAAGAGAGAATTAGAATGAGCATATAACATGATTTCATTCATTAGAGGAAGATGAACAAATTTACGAAAATCCCATTAAACAAAACATAAAAGTAAGAATTATTTTTATAGAATCATAATATTATCATATAGAAGCATAAATGTGATTTCATGGAAGCATAAACATTCAATTTTATGGTGATACTGAGAAAAAACAATGCTAATAAAAATACCATTGGAGTCTTAAAATTATAGATGCAACATGTCTTTGATTTCACTGTAAAAAGATGGAGATATGCTCCACATTGCAATATGAACTATCCAGCCTCTAAAATGACTTGAGTTGGAGTACATATAGAAAATAGAGAATATCCCACCTCAATGGGTCGAAACCTGATCCAAAACACTTCATAAATGCGCCCTATGAGTCATTTCCTAGTTTTTAGGGAAGTTAGAAACAACACTGCCCCCCCCCACCCCCCCCCCCCCACCCCCCCAAATTTAGCTAATAACTAGGAGTCTTTGTCTCCTTGAGTAATTACAAGATTACTCAACAATGAGGGGCATAAATAGATTTACTTATCCATAAAACATCTCAAGAGACATTTTTTACCTCAAAACTTTGACCATTTGTGACAGACACCTATCCAAATAAACTCATACATAGAAGCGTTGCATGCCTGGCAGAAGCATAGCGTGCTCTGATATAAGTGTAGCATGCACTTGGAGGGAATTTTTAGGTGACATTTAGGCATCTTTTTGTTGATTTGAAGATTGGGAAAGGTAGCCCTGGATGTCCTCTATCTAACCCAACCTTGAAACTGAAAAAATACCACCTCCAATGCCTTCAAAACTTCATTTTTCCAAGCTTACTCCAAAAGTGTAGCGCGTAGTGAAAAATAGTGGCAGAAACATAAAAATTGAGAATTATTTTAAGTTTTTCTTCAAAATTAGGAGGTATTATGAAAAACCAAAACCATAATTGGAATTTACACTTCAAAAGTAATCCAACCATGTAAAGAAGAACTCCATTGGACCCTTTGAGGAAAGTGGCCACACTACTCTTCTGCAAGAATGTAATTTCCATAATTTCCCAAAAATCACAAAAAATATCAAAAATGCTCAAAACTTGCTGAATTTTTATCCATGGCATCCTTGAATCATGATCTAGACAGCTAGGGATGCTTTAGCCAACAAATCCAAGTTTTCCTTCTTCTTTAGCTTAATTAGGGTTTCTTTAAGCTTTTTCTTCAAATTCTTAACCCTGATTTTGGCAGTTTGGCTCCTAGTGAAGTAGTGTCTCGCCATGTGCCTCTGGAGGTTGTTGTTTCTTTCTACCTTCTTCAAGAGATTCTCTAGATGTTCATTCACCCTGTCAAGCCAAAAATCTTTGTCTTCTTCAATCTCAGCAGCGATCAAATCATCAAAATTTTGCTGACCTAAGGGAGGAGATAACTTTGTTTCCTGTTCTTTTTTCCTGATTAATCCTCTTGTTCTTGGCATCCTTGGATTTATCTCAGCCTATTTTTCTTCAAACTAATCAGCATATATAAATTCTTTTCCTTTACCTTTCTCTGCCTCAAGGTTTGCCTTAGGCTTTCTTAGGAGTAGTTTTTTCACCTTCAATTGCATCTTTTCTTGTTGTAGCAATGTTATCATGAAATTTTCGCTTTAGAGGTTGTCCTTGTGCTCTTCCATCTTTGCTTGCTTTTCTATGATTATCTCCTTAGCTGACTTGTTTTCCACCTGCTCTACCATGTCAACCTCCAAAGGTGCTTGCTCCTAATGTTGTTGCAAGGATGACTCACTCTCATGCATAGGTGGCTAAGGTGATGGCATGACTCCCTACATGACTTATGATGACCAATTAAGTGAAAACCTAAACCATAACCTATATGATGACAATTTAACTTTTTCATGGCCTAAGAAACTTGAATGAAGACATGACCATGATGAGTGATGATAAAATGAACAGGTGGAGGGAGTAGCACTGACCTAGACAACAACCAATGATAAAATTTTATTTGAAAAATGATTTGAAGCTACAACATTTTATCTAGGACCATATTAACTAACCTTGAAAAAGTATGTTTAATCACTAGTGACTGACATACACTAACAACGAGGAAGGAAAAATCATATTGGAACCTGAAGCAGTCATGAAAACAAGAACTCGATAGCTACAAAATCGATCAATTTCAGAGTATCTCATCAAGTGGAAGAACTTACCCGCTGAGGATTCAACATGGGAGGATGATAATTTTATACAAAATCATCCAAAAGTAGTCAAGTGTTGAGGACAACAATTTTTTGAAGGGGAGGGGCATGTTAGGTCCTTATAATAATAGTGTATCCCCTTATTGTTATTGTTAACATTACCCCCTTATTGTTATTGTTGTGCCTATGTAGTCCCCATATTGTTATTATTGTGCCCCATAGAAGCTCACTATTTTTATTGTTATGCCCTTACATTGTTATTGTTATGTCAGCTAGGATTATATTGTTACCCATTGGACTCCTATATATAGAAAGGAGGTTTTTTCAGTTGTATCATCCAAGAATTTATACATTTATGTAATGTAAAGGAGTTTGCCCTTCATTGATCTTTCTTTTCTTCTATTTGTTGAGCTAGTTCCATGACATGTACTTATGTTATTTCATCATTTATACTATTGTTGTATGCTTTTGTTTTATTTATTTCACTAATTATATTGTTTTTTTATTCTTCTTGTTGGCATTTTTATGAGATGGTTGCATAACATTTCGTGGCATGTGGAATTCCGTACAAGTTCGCTCTACTGAACCAGTCCATAATCAGGTCATCATAGAATATTGGGCATAACTTTACCTTGAAAAATTCAATTTTTTTCTGACTTGTGGCATTGGAAAGATAATCAAATCGGATACCAAATGGTATGCAACCAACTCAAAAAATGCAAGAAAAGATAGATCAACAAATTAAAAATTATCCTTTCTGAGGGGGAAACCTCCTTTACATTACATAAATGAACAATTATTGCATGATACAAATGACAATACCTCCTTTGTATATATATGGGTCTAAGGGGTCACAATATAATCATGGCATACATAAAAGTAATAATGTAAGGGCACAACAATAACAATAAGGGGGCTACACTATTATTATAGAAACCTAACATAATTTGTAAGATTCACGAACATTTTTAAATATTTTTTTGCAGTGGAAACATTTGTATACGTAAAACTAAGTATTTCCAATTGTGTACAATATTTATGATAATATAGATTCAAGGTCACAATCCTTCTAAAATAGGAAAATGAGAAGAATATAACCAAAATGAGAAAATTGTGAATTTAGAAACAACATTGAAAAATTATTCTAGATTTAGATACTTATTGGTTTATTAATCAATTCATATGTATTTTCTTCTTGTTTAGTTCAAAATCAATATAAATCTTGTAGTGATAACTTTATGAGGACTTTAACAATGAAAGAATTGTGTATTAATATGTAAGATTAAATTCTTGACATGAGAGGTAAATTCATGTAAGGAGGTCTTATGCATGTATAAAATTTTGATTACATCTTTTTATGGGCCATAAGAAAAACAAATGGGCTAACATGGATGCATGAGAGGTTTTATTTTTTTGTTCATGGAGAATGGAACAATTTAAACTTTTCTTTTCAATGGTAATTCTAAATATAAGTTTAATTAATAATATTTTATGGCTACTAAGTAAATGATAAATAACATGATGGCGACTAAGAGACATTTGTTTGAATTTCTAATAGAATTGGTTATGCATTTTATTTCCAATTTAGATTATGTAAAATATATATATATATATATACACACACACACACACACACACATATATATATATATATGTGTATGTATATTTATTTTACATAATCTAAATTGGAAATAAAATGCATAACCAATTCTATTAGAAATTCAAAGAAATGTCTCTTAGTCACCATCATGTTATATATATATATATATATAAGTAAATTACTTAAAGTTGACATGTCTTTATCATTGTGGACATGATGCAATATTAGCTAGGAAAAATGTGAAAACATGGATTTTAGTGACTATCTTGTGATAAGTATGTGGATCAAAAGATTCTAATTCTAAGCATGAGTTATCAATTTATAACTATATTTTATTAAGATATAAATATAAATATACTCATATTATCTCCTTTCTCAAATGACATTATGAGTATCAATCTAAAATAACTCCCAAAGTGATAGAAAATGGAAAAGGAAAATCATATTTGTGTTATATATGTGTACTAAAATGCCTACTGTAATGTCCATCATGAAAGTTTAATCTCCTTTATTTTCAATATGCAACACATCCATAAATATAAATGAAATTTAAAACATTGTGTTCAATATCTATGATAATAAGGATTCAAGGTCACAATCCTTCTCAAATAGGAAAACGAGAAGAATATAACCAAAATGAGAACATAGGGAATTTAGAAACAACAATGAAGATTTATTCTAAATTTAGATACTTATTGGTTTATTAATCAGTTCACATGTTTATTCTTCTTGTTTATTTCAAAATCAATATAAATCATGTAGTGATAAATCTGTGAGGACTTTAACAATGAAAAAAATGTGTATTGATATGTAAGATTAAATTCTTGACATGAGAGGTAAAGTCATGTTTACTATATTTAAATTTCAATTCTTGCAATGTTATGTAAAAGTATAAAAGAAGGTATTGTGCATTTATAAAATGTTGATTACATATTTTTATGGAACATAAGATTAAAAAATGGGCTTACATGGATGCATGAGAAGTTTTTTTTTTTTCTCTTCATGGATAATGGAACAATTTTTACTTTTCTTTTCAATTGTAATTATAAATAACATTTGAATTAAAAAATATTTTATGGCTAAGAATTAAATTCAAAATAATGTGATGGTTATTAAGAGGCATCTTTTTGAATTTCTAATAGACTTGGTGATGCATTTTTATTTCTATTTTAGGCTCGAAAATATTTTCCTCAACATCGGGGAAAACCACTCGGTTGAGAACTTAAAGAAACTCATTTTCCATTTGGAGTGGTGGCTCCGACTGGGGATAATGGGACCAATTTACCTTTAAGAATATATGGATGGATGGGATATAGAAGTTTATATATGATAGTGCAATTAAAACTAATAAAAGAAGAATAAATATACATAAAATATATTTATATGTCCCACGGCAGTTATCTCTTTATATGCGATTTTTAAAGGATCTCATATACAATAAGACAATATAGATTATCATATTATCTTTGAGGTGAAAACATATCAATATAACTAATTTAATTAAATAGTTAGTTAAATTATTTATTAAAACATATCGCATAAATATATCGGTTCATATATATATTTGAAATATTGCAATCATACACAACAATAGTGACAATGTATGATTATTTCTAAAACACACACTCACACACACACACACACACACACACACACACACATATATATATATGACCATTAATCTCAATGAAAGAAAGCAAACATAAACAGATAATAGTACCTGATATATAAGAACTCCTCTCATGAGAAAAATGATTTTGGTTCAACTTTTATATTAATATTACTCACAGTTACAGTAGTGCAGACTTCAAGCTCTCTTGCAAAAAATTCAAAAGCCATTCTTCTTTAACATGAAGGGAATTTATAGTCCAAACTTACAATACAATAATAGTAAAGTAACATAAAATACTAAGGTGGTTTAAACAAACCACCCTTAAAATAAAACAAAATGACAATAATAGGATTTGTTGTAACAAGATGATCACGAATGAGATGTTGATTTCTCTCCCATTTTTTGTCATAGTTCACAAAAATCCATCATTGATGTTAATTCAAGATGATGGGAAGATTTGATGTGCATTTGTCCTGTGAAAACTGCATCGATAAGCGCTGGAAGAAGATATATGATGGTATTAGCAAGACATTTTATCTTAAGCCATTGGTAGTGAGGAAACCAACTATTTCCAATGACTTTCAAGGTTAACCTTGGATAATTTTTTAATATTCTCAACTTTATTCGTGGAGACATACTGCTTGATTTTTTCAATACTTTGACATCTAGTAAGGCACCTTCAGGGCATTCCTGGATTAAATTTTCATGGAGAATAATTGCACTGACATATTTAGTGAGGTTGTTTGCAATATTTCTGGCACTAAAGATGGCCATCTCTTCCTATTTGAGCCTGATGTCCCAATCTATGAAAATGATTTCTTTTTGTGATTCTTCAATTCTTGGTAGATCTGTTGATCTACCTTTAGCGATGTCTTGCCAAGATATGTAATCAGAAACCTTTTATTTGATCTCATCATAGTACGTCCTCAAATCGGAAAATTGATTCACAAGTGAATAAATTGATTGGCATAAGTCATTGATTGTTGCCAGCTTTTGGCAAATGATTACCTGTTGTTGAGTAAGGAGAGTGTTGAGCTCTCCTGCTTCCTTCCTAAACTAATTTATTTCTCGATCAAATTTCAATTGCTCTATCTTGTGTTGAATTTCTTGGATATGTGAATATTTTATTTTCATGTCAGCCTCATACTAAAGATTCAAGTCATTCTATAGCTTTGCAAGACGAGATTTCCATTGTTTTTCAATAATATTTCTTCACTTTGTAGGCCATGTTCTAATTTTAGTATTTTTTCATCCTTTTCTTTGATCAATTGTTACAACTTAGAGGCCTTGTTTATGGTAGTTGTGGCATATGCTCCTGAAAATTGTGATAGCCTTGTGAGGTCCTCTGAGGGGTTTGTTTGGGGATATTTCAAAACAACATCAATAGATATAGTTCCAGGAACCAAAGCCTAGGTTTTATCTACCCTTCTCCTTTTTCTTTGTCTACTCATGATAGCCCTGTGCTTGGGACTGTAAAACACATCTAGAGGGGGTATCTCTTCAATTTTTAGGATGACTTCGAAGGTCGGGAATGTCGGGATGGTTTCTAAATCATCAGCATTGATTGCCTTGGCGAAATCCCTAGTAGTAAGTGAGGTCTTCCCAGTAATATGAGGAGTGTGATTAATTTCTTTTTGAACTGGAGTTTTTAACTCATGGGATCCTATAGTCT
Source organism: Pinus albicaulis (assembly GCA_034641835.2). Lineage (NCBI taxonomy): Eukaryota > Viridiplantae > Streptophyta > Pinopsida > Pinales > Pinaceae > Pinus > Pinus albicaulis. The sequence continues at coordinate 711,096,064 of CM076570.1, read as the reverse complement.
GAATGGCCTGATTGAATTGATCACAAATATCATCTAGTTGGTTTTTTTTCTGAAGCTCTTTGGTATGATCAATTGATGATGAGGCTTTTTCCTTAGACTATGATGCATCGCTCACCTTTGATGAAGTAGTGAGGACATTATCTTGTTGCATGTCATGTTTAGGAATTGTCAACAATTCCAGAGGTAGGTTGACTAATCTATTGTTCCAATATTCTTTGAACAGAGTCATTTCTTCTGGAGTGCATTGGGTTGTTGCCAATCTCTCAAGTTGTGCATAGATGTAGGTTGATTCAAATATATCATCAAATTTTTCTATTTCATGGGTAAATTTCCTTATCTTGACTTATGCAGTTAAATTATTTGCAGTGTCATTAGGATCAAATTGTCTTTTTGGGACAATTGGGAAATTCAAACATTGGATTTGGTCAATTTCAAGAAAACCATGTTTGAAATTTTATAGGGCATAAACTCCACATTAAATAGTAAATTATGGCCACATGGATTTTTTAGCATCCTTGAGGACCTTGGATAGGCCATTCCCGATTGTCTGGTAAGCAATTTGTCAGGCTAGAATCTTATCGGGAACATAGAGTGGTAATACATGAGGGTTGGGTAAACTACCGAAAAACTGAAAATAAGTAAAATATTCTTCCCCAAACCATTTATCTATAGATGTTAAATAATTTTTGGCTTATTTGGAAATTTTGGGGGCTTTCTCATCAAAACAATCTTGGAACATTTGTAGCATAACCCCATGGAAGATTTAATAGAAGTGTCGTTGGAAATTAGACTCCCAAAGTATTTTGTGGTAAATATGAATAGGCCTAGGGTCCATTTCCATCCCATGGGTGTGAAATCAGAATTAAAAAAAACAACATCCATAATGTAAGAACTCATGTAAAAAGGGGGGACGGTATTACTAGAAAAACTATGTTTTTCTCTGTCCAGAAATTTCTAGTAAAAATGGGATCTCTGTCGCTTACAATAATCTTTTGGTTTCCATGTAGCTTTTGAATTGTTTCCATAAATGCAATAGCAGCTGTACTTTCTTTAAATGTATGAGATCATGCGGAAAAGTGTGCATACTTGTTAATTCTATCAACTAACACCATGATGACAGTCTTTCCTTCAGACTTAAGTAAACATAAGTTAAAATCCAATGAAACCTCCTCCCAACATTGAATTGGAATGGATAAAGGCTTTATAAGACTCAGGGTATTAATTGTCTCAACTTTATTTTTCTAGAAAACCAAACATTCCACCACAAACTTTTTAATATCGGATTTAAGGCCATCCCAAAAAAATTCTTTTTCACCTTATGGTAAGTTTTTAAAAATGTCAATTTTCCTCCTAAGGGAGAGGTGTGCAATTCCATAAGAATATTTTGTTTTAGTTGGGAATTATTACAAATATATAAGCGATCTTTGAACCATAAGGAATCATTTTTCCAACTACTTGTATCAGATGTACTAGGATCTTGCTGCAAATTTTAAATGACTGTCCACACTTCTTCATCATTCTTCCATTCATCCCTTGCTTCGGTTATCGAATCTGGTTGGATAATATAAATGGCACAAAGCAATGCTTCCACCTCGTCATCCTTTCTTGAGAGTGCATCTGCAACAACATTTAGCTTCCCTTTTGTTTTAGATGATTCCAAAGTCATAACCCAACATCTTTGTGACCCATTTTGCTGCTCTTCTGAAAATAGTATTTGTTCCCAAAAGTATTTAAGACTTTCATGATCAATTTTTACCTTGAAGTGTCTTCCCATTAGGTAAGGTAACCATTTCTTTAGTGCATGTATTATTGCCAACATTTCCTTCTCATAAATAGCTTTCTGTAAATAATTTCCTTTGATTGGATGAATTTCAAAAGCAATGGGTCTTCCTTCTTGCATTAAAAAAGCACCAATTCCATTTCCTGAGGCATCACATTCCACAATAAAGGTTTTTGTGAAGTCTGGCATAACTAAGACTGGTGCTAGGCACATTGGCTCTTTAAGATGTTTAAAGGCATTAGTTTCTTTAGGAGTCCATGAAAAATCATCTTTCTTCAATAATGTTGTTAGAGGTGTTGTTATCTTTCCATAATTATTAACAAAATTGGGATAATACCCAATTTAACCCGAGAAATCATCGCAATTGCTTTAAGTTTGTGTGGACTTTCCATTCGTTAATGGATTTAATTTTGTTAGGGTCTACCTTAAAACCCTCTTGAGATACAATATGACCCAAATATTCCACCTCTTGCACTCCAAAGAAACAATTGGAGGTTTTTTCATATAATTGTTTCTCCTTCAATAGTTTGAGCACCCTGTTAACATGTTGAACTTGATCCTTCCAAGACTCGTTGTAGATTATTATATTATCAAAAAATACTAACATAAATTTTCTAAGGAAGGGTTTGAAAATGGAATTCATCAACCCTTGAAATGTAGAAGGTGCATTGGTAAGGCCAAAAATCATGACCAAAAATTCATAATAACCCTCATGTGTTCGAAATGTTGTTTTCAGAATATCTTCAGTCTTCATTATAATTTGATGATATCCTGAACAAAGATCCAACTTGGTAAAATAAATTGCTCCATGTAATTCATCCAATAATTCATCAATCACAGGAATGGGAAATTTATTTTTAATAGTGAGCTTATTAAGCTCCCTGTAATCCAGACACATGCACCACGATCCATCCTTCTTGTGCACCAATACTACTGGAGCAGAGAAATAACTTTCATTAGGTTGAAGTATAGTAGTCTCTAACATTTTTGCAATCATACGTTCAATTTCACTCTTTTGGACATAAGGATATCTGTAAGGCCTGATGTTTGGAGGAACACTTTGTGGAATCAAATGAATAGCATGATCATGATCATGAATAGGTGGGAGTCCTTTGGGATTTTCAAACACCTTGGAATGATTGTCCAAGACTTTTTGGAGATATGGAGAACTATATGATTTTGATGTTGCAACTTCTAGTGAGCGTAATTGTGCAATTACGCCTCATTTTTATTTCTTCATAAGCTTTGTCATGAGATTAGAGCTTATTATCTTTCATGTCTTCCCTGCGATACCTGGTAATTCAACTTCATTTCCTTCCGAAAAAAAATTCAAGAAAAGTTCTTGAAATTAAAAGCTATTGTCCCCAAATATTGTAACCATTGTACTCCTAGCACAACATCAACACCTACCATTCGAATGGAAAGCATTGGGCTATGAAATACATATTCCCCCATTTTTAGCTTGATATTATGGCATTTTACAAAGAAATTTATATTTCCTCCATTTGCAACCATCACTTGACACTATGGTGCTGGGTATAGGAAGCAATTCAATTCCTTGGCTACCTTACAATGAATAAAATTATGGGTACTACCTAAATCAATCAACACTATTACCTTTTTCTTCTTGATATGTCCTTCTATCTTGAGATTTTGAGGAGTAGTAATTCCTACCAATGCATTACATGATATGGTCGGACTCATTTCTTCTTTCTCTAGGGTTGGTTCCTGGTTTATATCCTCTTCTTTTGAAGTTTCTTCTTCATTTTCTTCCTCCTCTTCAAAATCTATGTAAAATAATTTCTTCACAGCCCATGTATGACCTTTAGAGTGTTTTATATCACAACAATAGCAAAGCCCTTTTGCTCTTTTTTCTTCCAATTGTTGTTGTGTCAATGTTGTAGGTGTAGAAACTATTCAACATGCATGTATATCTTGGATTCGCCCGATATAACAATGTACTAAATTTAAATACTGAATCGCTTCTACAAATATTTTGCAGAATTAAAAACACAATCGCTAATCACGTGAAGTAAAGAAGAATCAAATCAAACACAACACCGATAATTTCCCAGGAAAGCTTGTTTCTCAAAACCCCACTTTATTCTATTATATATTCAGCATGGATCATGAAACAATTACATACAAAACTCTTCTCACAAGAGCCCTCCTGTACTCAACTAATTGTCTCACACTTTCATACAAAAACTCTCCAATACTTAGCTAATTTACTACCTCCAGAAAGATTTCTTTTCTTGCGCAATCCCTAAAAGATAGGAATTATGGCCTTCCTTGAATTCACAAGTATCATTTTTCATTTGCACTCCAATGGGCATTTGGTTACATGTGTGTAACCCAATAATCCTACAACTGATAGTCAAATTCCCTTTCACCTAGAACTCAAGTGGGTCTCCACTGGATCTGACATGCATGCAGCTAATAATAGTAAATACTCAGTTGCATGTGAGATCACTGATTGTGAATTAATTAATATTTAATTCACTTGATCTCTCACTAGTGTATCTTCAGTTACAACTAGAAAAATTGGGTTTAACTCACTTAACTGAGTTAAAATGATTACAACCTGCATTAACTAATGCACCACTGCACTTCAAACTCTGGTACAACTAGAATTACTCTACATGCCTCACCAACTACCTCTAACTCGAAATCCACTATCCAACTGAGTTTATCACTCTTAGTTAACTATTTCAAGTTCTCATTGAGAATGGATTACAGTTTATTGTCCATCTTAATTAAGAGATAAGAAAAATAGACATGCACCCAAAAATAGCATTTTGGGCCCCACCCTACTGTAGGTGCTTAATGCACTAGTCGTGGGTGTTGAATTTTTCTTGTTGAATCTAAACAGTCCCTCTCAACAAGAAAGGGATTATCCGTCACCTTGATCCTATCTCTATGGTATTCGAATTTTCTCTTTGTGAGCACCTTCATCAGAATATCTGCATCCTGATCTTCCGTGGGAATGTATTGAAGAAAAATTATCCTTATCTGTACACAATATCTGAGATGATGGTACCGGATATCTATATGCTTGGACCTATCATGAAATACAGGATTAATCAAGAGTTTAATGCAACTCTGATTATCACAATGAATCACTGTCGGATCCATATGAGAACCAAACAAACCATCCAAGATCTTTCTCATCCAAATAGCCTCACATGCAGCTTGACTTACTACCATGTATTCTACTTCCATTGAACTGAGTGCCACAGATCGTTGTTTCCTGCTATACCATGAAACTGTTGTCGATCCTATGCTAAAGATCCCTCTTGATGTGATATTTCTGTGTGATGGACTACCCACCCAATCTACATCTATGAATCCTTTAAGCTTCATTCCCTCTATCATTCTGTACCATTTACCATACTATGATGTGCCCCTCAAGTATCTCAAGACATGATTCCTCGCCTTCCAAAAGAGCTTGGTAGGCTTAACCATAGCTTGACTCAGCTGGTTAACTGCATAGCAAATGTTTGATCTGGTGTTCACTAGATACATCAGTGAACCAACTAACTACCTGTAGACAATATCATCCACTACCTCTCCAAAAGTACCATCCTCTTTCCTCCAATTTCCTAGAATAGGAGTATCCATGGGTTTGTAGCTCTCCATGTGAAACTTACCCAGTATCTCCTTTGCATACTTTCCTTGAGATACAAAAATTTCACCATCCCACTGCCATATTTCCAATCCAATGAAATAATGGAGTCCCATGTCCTTCATTTTGAACTCTCTTGCAAGATCCTCATTACATTTGTGTATTAGCTACTCATCACCCATCAAAATTAGATCATCAACATAAAGAAAAATAATCAGTAACTTACCCTCAACCATAATCTGGTACAGGTTTTCATCTAATTCACTTTTGGTGAAGCCCAGTCCAGTGAAATAGTTGTCTATTTGAGTGTACCAAGAACGGGGTGCTTGCTTCAGCCCATACAGTGCTCTTTTGATTCGATACACATGCGACTCACTGTTGAAGCTCTTGAAACCTCAGTCTTCTCTATGTACACCTCTTCCTCAATGATACCATTGAGAAACACAATTTTCACATCCATATGATGAATGCACCAGCCCATCTGCACTAAGAGGGAAAGGATGGATCTTATGGAAGAGTACCTTGCAATAGGTACAAAAGTTTCATCATAATCTATCCTCTCAATATATGAGAATCCCCAAGCCACAAATCTAGCCTTGTATTTCTCCACACTCCCATCAACAACTTGCTTTAACTTGTAGATCCATCTCAATCCAACCACTTATTTTTCGACCGGTCTTGGGACAATCTCTCATGCACTATTCTTGAAAATCGAGTCATACTGCTCCACCATTGCATCAACCCAAGTTGGTTGCTGCACTACTTCCTGAAAGGAAGATGGTTCAGTCACAATAAATTTTCTCATAAGAGACATATATCTTGTAAATTGGTCAAGAGATTGTCTCTGTCTGCACTGTGAAGTAGGGGATCCTACAATCTCCACAGCATCAAGTCTCAATATATCAGTTTTCGTGCTGCGCCTTCTGCCATTTCTCATGGATGGATTTGCATGAGTGTTTTCCTCCACTCCATGAACTTCCTCATGTGGTTGATTCACATCTTGAGGCTGATGCTTGGGAACCAACCATTCCTCCTCTGCATGTAAGTCCATCTCCCTCTCAAGGGAATACCGCATGGATTTCTCCTCATCAAATTTTATATCCCGTCGCACAACAGTCGTTCTGCTATTTGGAAAATACACATGATAATTATGGGGTGTTTTAGTGTGCCTCAGAAAAATCCTGATCTCAACTGTCAGTTCCAGCTTCTTCCCGACGTCTTTGGTCACATGCACATAAACATATGAGCCAAAAATATTAAAGTGTTAAACATCAAGTTTCTTACCAGTGAAATCTTCTTCAGGTGTACTCATGCAAAGTATCCTATGAGGACAATTTTTTTGCAAAAATACCACATTGTTGCATGCTTCCGCCCACAGATGCATCGGTAGGCCTTGATCATGCAACATCGCTCTTGATGTACCCATAATGGTTATGTTCGTTCTTTTAGCAACCCCATTTTTTTTTGGGTTATGAGGCGCTATCAGATATCTTCGAATTCCTTCTTTGTTGTAGAAGTTCTTGAATTTGTTAGATATGTATTCTCCACCATTATCGCTCCTAAGACCCTTCACTTTCTTCCCCGACTCTTTCTCCACCAGTGACTTAAACTCCAAGAACTTCAAGAATGTTTGATATTTATTCTGCATGAAGAAGATCCAACACTAGAGAAAATTCATCAACAAATATTACATAGTACTAATGTTTTTTTGTTGAAGAAACAGAGAATGGTCCACACACATCTGTGTGAACTCTCTCAAGGATCCCCAAAGCTCAGTTCTCCTTCTCATGAAAGGTGGCCTTCAGATATTTTCCCATAGTACATCCCTTTCATGTGTCTGACTGCACAAGTGTACCCCTGGGAAGACCAGTAGAAATCTGTTGCATGACTTTCAAGGCTCCATGGTGAAGATGGCCCAATCTCTTGTGCCATAATTCGCCCTCATCTCGATGCACCAATTGATTTTCCTTTCCCAACATTGCTGTGCAGCCATATACCTCCAACTTGTAGATATTATTAACTCGAATCCCTATTTTCTTGGCTTGTCCTATTGTTTTGTGTCACGGGAAGGCTTTTCCTTCATTAAAAAAAACACCATAGCCTCTATCCTCCAACATTGTGACTCAGAATAATTTTTTCCTAAAACCCGGTACATGCATTACATCTTTCAATTGAAAGGGTTTACCTGACTGCCACTGGAAGGTAATGGTACCAATATCGGTAGCATTGTACCACCCATTATCGGCCATTTCAATATGCATCTGGAGATCCTTCTCCTCCAAGTCACTTAAAAGTTCCTTGTCTCCCATCATGTGAAAGGAAGCGTCACTATCAAAATATTAGACATATCCCAATGCACTTAACACCATGCATGTGACCAATGAGAATTCCAGCTCAAATTGTGAGGCAAGAGCCTCACCAGCTGCAGATCCTCCGGCCTTATTTTTCTTCTTCTTTTGTGGACAGTTAGTAGCAAAATTCCCATGTTCATGACAACCAAAACGCTTCACCTTGTACATGTCCTGCTTCTTGCCATTCTTGGACTCAGATTTGGAATGGAATTTCTTCTCCTTCCCCTTCTTCGCGTTGACAACCAAAGAAAAATCTTCTTCATCTTCATTATTATATGAAGATCCATCTCTTGTGTTCCATCTGAACTCCTCCTGCACCAAATCAGACCACGGTCGTTCCCAATCTGTCAATTTTTCCCTTCCAGTGATAGAGTCTTGATAACTGTGCCGACTCTTTAGAAGTCCTAGGAGATCCAAGCTCATCAAATAATCATTAGCGACTATTATACCAGTGCTCCCCAATTCATCCTAACATTGGACAAAATTTGTTAGATATTTTGGTATGGAGTCACCCTTCTCCATCTTGATCTTCCTGAGTTTATCTTTGAGTGCCAATTTCATATGGTCGTTGCTGCTCTGGAATATATCTGTCAAAGCCTTCCACATTGCATATGGTGTGGCTTCCTCTTGGAGGCTTAAGACAACATTGTATCGTACTCCCTCCAATAGGATCTTCCTCGCTGTTTCCACTTTTTTTTTTCCATGCATCAAGATTTGCATCATCTGTCATAGCGGGTTTAGGAGCATCATTGTTAATGAATTCATTCAATCCACTATCTTTGATTACTTCCTCCATCATGTCCTTCCAAGAAATATAGTTTGAGCGACCCCAGAGTTCATACTCCAACCTCAAGCCATTTAAATTCATTTCAATCCTGAATTAGTTGTAGCACCAAGAAAGTCTTTTTGCAAATTCAAATTATATCTAGTCACAAACTCAGCTCCTGCTTCACTTCTTAAATTTCCTGTGCTCTGATACCATGTATAAATTATACAAAATGTATGTATATCTTGGATTCAGTCGATATAAAAATGTACTAAAGTTAAATACTGAATCTCTTTTACAAATATTTTGCAGAATTTAAAACACAATCACCAATCACATGAAGTAAAGAAGAATCAAATCAAACATAACACAGATAATTTCCCAAGGAAAGCTTGCTACTCAAAACCCCGCTATATTCTATTGTATATTAAACATGGATCATGAAAAAATTACATACAAAACTCTTCTCACAAGAGCACTCCAGTACTTAGGTAATTTTCTCACAATGTCATACAAAAACTGACCAATACTTAGCTAATTTACTACCTCTAGACAACCTGCCTTGCTTGTGCAATCCCTAATGAATGAAATCCCTAAAAGATAGGAATTATGATCTTCGTTGACAATGCAAGTATCATGGGCACTCCAATGGGTGTTTGGTTGCATGTGTGCAACCCAATAATCCTACAACTAATAGTCAACATCCCTTTCACCTAGAACTCAACTAGGTCTCCACTGGATCTGACATGCATGCAACTTATAATAGTAAATCCTAAGTTGCAAGTGAGATCATTGATTGTGAAATAAATAATATTTAATTCACTTGATCTCTCACTAGTGTATCTTCAGTTACAACTAGCACAATTGAGTTTAACTCACTTAACTGAGTTAAACTGATTACAACCTGTATTGACTAATGCACCACTGCACTGGGAACTCTGTTACAACTAGAACTACTTTGCATGCCTCGCCAACTACCTCTAACTCGAAATCCACTAGCTATGTAATTTTATCACTCTCGGTTAACTATTTCAAGTTATCATTGAGAATATATTATAGTTTATTGTCCATCTTAATTAAGGGATAACCAGAATAGACATGCACCCAAAAATAGCACTGTGGGCTCCACCCTAGTGTTGGTGCTTAATGCACTAAGCGTGGGCGCTAGAATTTTATTTTTGAATCTCAACAGTAGGTTGTGGAAGTCTAGGAGTAGCAAAACTTCCATCTTTATATATGTGAATGGTAGGCTTCCTTGTCACCATAATTTTACATTCAAATTTTCTTGCCAACTTGAATGCCTTCTCCAATTAATCAGGTTCCCAATGGTGAACCTCATGTTGGATGTTATCCTTTAAAGTCCCAATGAAGACATCAATGATGTGTTCCTCTGGAATATCAGCTACACTTATATTCAATTTTTGGAAGTCCTCAATGTTCTCTACCATTAAACCCTTTTGTTTGAGATTTATCAATTGGCTGAAGAAGGTGTTGCTATTTGTATCCTCATAATGTTCTATCATTTCCTCCGTAAAAATTGACCAAGTGACAATTTTTTTATGGGAGAAAAGCCATCGACACCGTACAAATGTATTTTTTTTCTAAATATAAAGCTGCAGTGAGTACCTTTTGTGTGTTTTGCACATTATTGAGATCAAAATATTTCTCCATCTTTAGTATCTGTTGGGAGAAAAATCTGTACATATTTTCCTTCCATTTCTACCCACTTTCTTTACCCATTTCTATCATTAACATTCAAGTCATATTCTAAAGTGCACAGGTAAACTCGTCTATATGTCTTCTTGCAAAATTTAGTTGATGAAGTAAAGTCACGAGGATTATTACCTTATGTGATTTACTAATTTCACTATTTTCACAAATTTGGTGGTCGAATGATCATATCTGCAATTCCTGGGACAGCTCCGAGTTGGAAGCGCTATTTCGGGCAGCGCTGCAATAGCACAACAACTCTATATCCTTTCTCTGCCTTCTTTAGCATTTATTTTGTCTATTGTAATGTTTTATATTTGTAGGCACTAGTTGTCGGGATTTCAGGAACAATCATTGTAAACATTTGTATAAGAAAGGCTCTGAAGCTTTGATTCGTGGGTTGGTAATGTAAGGAATTTAGTTTTGTAACAACACATTATATACCATGTTAATGCAAGTTATCTTCCTGTTACTTTTGTGATATTGTGAGTATATCGCAACCCTGATCAAAGATTTGGGCCCACTCTTCGAACATGTGTTGTGTATTTCCTGTGTGTTGTTAATTCTATTTCCTGTTTTGTATAATTTGTAATTGTTGTGACAAGAGACGTATTTGATAATACTCTTATTGTTGTGAATTCACTATAATTTTTACGATTTATTACTTCCATTTCTTTATTTGTTGTTACAGTGATTTTTTATTTGTTAATTATCGAATCCACGATTGATATAAGAATGGTGCCATTGTATCTACATATACTTTGCGTGTTAACCTTACAATAACAAATGCACCCGGATTGATGAATTTATGTAGGAAACGGTTTGAATGATTATTCACACTTGGACACCAACATGTTGGTGTCGTTGTCATGGAGGCTAACAAAGGTGCAAGAACACAATTCATATTAATCTAAGGATCAATCTCTCGTCCTATGGATGGAAATTCTACCCTTAGGTCTTGAGTGTAGTTATTCTGTTTTTCTTTCGGATTGATTTCTTAGGAACCAATCTCTAGTCTTAGGGAGGGAAATGCTACCCTGCTCTAGGTCCTGAGCATTACTTAGTTTTTATTTTCTTTTCTTTCCTTTCTGTTGATTTCTTAGTGCCCAATCTCTTGTCCTGGGGAGGGAAATGTTACCCTGATCCAGGTCTCGAGCTTAAGATTTCATTTGATTTGATTTCTTTGTTTGATTTTTGTTAAAAACCCAATCTCTCATCCTGGGGACGAAATTTCTCTTTCCCTGCTCCAGGTCCCAAGCGTAGCAGTTTTTATTTAGATGTTTTTCTCCTCATCAATTGTATGAACAGAGATCCAAATAGAAGGGGTAGAGGAGGACCCCCAAATAAAGGAAGAAAGGATTTGGGAAGGATCACCTATATTCAGGAACTTATCACAAATGCTGAATCAAAAGCATCTTCATAGGCTACTATAAGGGTAAGGACTAAAACAAAATTTGAGGGGCAGTCAATTGTGCAGCCAGTACCATCCATGGTACCAGAAAGAACCATTTCAATGATAGAAGAAGAGGTAAATAGAGTATCAGTAGAAGAAATGCCCCTATTTTTGGTAGAAGGAGAGGAAATTGTGAGCAGGGGATATGAGGAATTGAGCAATTCTAGTGGGGAAGAAGAAGTTCTGAAGGATTTTACATCACCGCAAGACCAAGGAAGTGTTTTTGAAACCTCCTGTGATTGAATTAGATAAAATATCAGCTACAGAACGAGTCGAAATCCTGGGTGAGTATTGGAGAATATTTATGGCACCTACAACTTCCTCTATTGATTTCCCAATTGGGGACATCAGAGGTGATGCACCAATGAAATCTATCCCTTTAATAGCTCTACCTAATTTTCATGAAATTTCTTCTGAAGACCTCAATACATTCCTCTTTTATTTTGATATTGTCTATTGGGGGTACGACTATATCGTTGATGCTCAAAAATTGAAGATATTCCCTACTACATTGAAGGGAACGATCTTGTGATGGTTCATGCGTTTGGGGGGTAAAACTATCTCCTCATGGAATGAAATGAAAACCATCTTTCTGGAGAAGTTCTAGGATTATTGTATGTCCCGTGATATCAAGGTAGAAATTTTCAAGTTTATGCAGAAATAAGATGAAAATATGGAAGATTGTGTGGAGCAATTTAAATATACACTTCAAAGGTGAGGCCATAGTGACCTGAAAAAAGTTATTCTGAAAATCATTCTTCTCCGGGAACTAAAGGAAGACTCTCTGGAGCTTCTAAACACAGTAGGAAAAGGGGATATATTGAAGGAATATTTTGATACTTCTATGGGTTGTGCAACCAATGTTCACGAGTGGAAGCGAGAAATACACAAGGAATTTGGTCATTAAAAAAATCCGGTGGAGGGGTCACAAAGGAAAAAATTGTGAATCTGATGGATAGCTTGAGGACTGATATCCTGAGTACACTATTTGCCGAGATGGACACATTGCAAGCAAACCAGAAGTAGATGGAGTTGGAGAAGACTATGGCCATATTCTGTCCTTAGTGCAGAAATAAACATTCGATGAAGGAATGTCCATTGAACACAATTTAAGCCTATGCAATTTGCAAATGGAGTCATGCAACCATCTCGTGCCCTTCCTTGCCAGGATTGAAAGCAATTTTTCAAGGAGCAAGCAAATAGAGCGTTATGGATCAACTGTATTTCATGGGATCAAAGAAGCCATGGGAGCCACGACCACCAAATATGAATCAAGATATGCCTCAGGACCCGTCTCAATATTTTAGTAGTTTGAATATGGTTCCCCATTTTGTACCTTTTTCACGAGCATGGCCCTAGTATTTTCAATATCCACCTTGGAAACTAGTTCGAACCCTTCATGGACCCAGAACTTGTGCAACCCTTCTCCTCCTGGAAAATCCCCCAACCTCTGCCACAACAACAACTCCAATTTCCTTCCAATATCCCTCCTAGTAATCTACCCCTTCGACCTCAACTTCCCATCCAACCCAATCCAAATCCTAATAATAAGGGATTTTAGCAATTTTACACTCTTAGGCTTCCTTCATATAGCATCTCTACCGTAGAATTTAATGGAATAAACTTACAATATAGGTAGGCAGTGAATGCTCCAACTTCACCAATTATCATTGAACAAGTTGATGGTGAGGTAATGGAACCAAAATCAAAAATATTTGGGGACAAACAAAGCCAAGACATTGTAAATCAAACACCTCCTCAACCTACTGTTAACCAAGGACGCCTAGTCAATCTACCATATCCTGAAAGATGGGCCCTGCATAAACAATTCCCTTAAGAAGAATTTGATTTTCTAGGGGAATTAGAAAATTTATTTATTAAAATTCCCTTAATTCAAGCTATGAGGGGTGTACCAATCTATGCGAAAACTCTCAAAGAATATTTTTCTAAAAATCCTGGAAAGAAATCAAGGGACCCACTGACCATCCATGTGATGCGAAAATTGTTAGACATCATGTTGGGAAAATTCATGCCTGTAAAATATGGGGATCTAGGGAATACAATTATGACGGTATAAATTAATGGGGTTCAAATCCCAAGCGTACTGGTAGATTTGGGTGCTGCCATAAATGTCATTACCTCCAAAACTATGCATGCATTAGGTCTTAGAATCCTTAAACCAACTCCTACTGTTTTGGAATTGACAAATAGATCTACAGTCAAACCAGTAGGGAAGTTGGAAGACATTACTATTTTGGTAGACTCATAGCACTATCCCGTGGACCTCCTACTATTACAAACACAATCCCCAGCTGGTGGTCATCCCCTAATTTTGGGAAGACATTGGCTTGCAACTGCAGATGCCTATATTGGGTGTTGATCTATAAATATGGCTATATCTAATTGGATGATCACAAAGAACCTCACTCTCTATCCTCCTAAAGAACTGAGCCTATAATAAAAACCACTAATCAAATGAAAACCTTTACCAATGGAAGGACATGAACCTGAAAACGAAGAAATTAGACCAATCCTTACCATTGGGCAAGCCCTTCAATTCAAAACAAAAACAAAGGATGACACCATTAACACTTTTATTAATGATCCTTGTTTTGTTTTTTATTCAACTCGTCAGATTCTGGAACCTACCATGAGCTGTGAAACACAGGAAAATATTAAACCAGAATATCAAATTGAGAACATTCCTACGACTTCGTCCCATGATAGTATTCCCATCGAAATTGAGCCGGGAAAAACATTGAACATAAACCCGAATATTTCAAAATCCCAGACAAAACAACTCCTAAAAGTTCTCTGAAACCATAAGGAAGCCTTCACCTGGGATTACACGGACATGAAGGGGATTCCTGCTAATTTATGCACTCATCATATATACATCAAATAATATTTGCGTCTTGTGAGATAACCTTAGAGAAGAATGAACCCTAGCTTAAATAACATTGTCAAAGAGGAGCTCCAGAAGCTACTGGATGTAGGATTCATTTACCCCATCTTGGGTAGCTAGTGGGTCTCTTCGCTGGTTATTTTTCCCAAGAATAATGGTAAATGGCGTATTTTTTGGACTATATGGAATTGAACAAGGAAAATCAAAAATACCATTTCCCTTTGTTGTTCATTGACCAAGTCCTGGATATCATGGCTGGGAAAAAGTTTTTCTCCTTCCTGGACGGGTTTAGTGGGTATAATCAGATCCAGATAGCCCCTGAGGGCCAAGATAAAACCACCTTCACATGCCCCTAGGTAACCTTTGTACCGAGTCTTGCCATTCGGTCTTTGTAATGCACCTACAACATTCCAGAGGGAAATATTGAGGATGTTTTCTGATCTAGTCGATGACAGCGTTGAGATTTATATGGATGACTTAACTCCATACAAGGATTCATTTGAAGAAGGCTTGGAAAATTTAGAAAAATTTCTCGAAAGATGCAAGTAGATCCATGTCTCTCTAAGTACGATCAAATGTCATATGATGAGGGAAGAGGGAATAGTTCTGGGGCACCTCCTCTCATCTACTGGAATTTGAGTTATCCGGGAAAGGTAGAGGTAATTTTTCATTTTCTTGTACCTAAGACACCCATGCAGGTATGTAGTTTCATTGGTTGCACTAGCTATTACAGGAATTTTATAGAAAATTTTCTAAAATAGCATCCCCACTTTTTAAGATGCTAACTAAAGATGCAGAATTTTTTTGGACGGATGATTGTGAAGTAGCTTTTAGAAAGATCAAGGAACTTGTTTGTGCAACTTTGATCCTGCGAGGACCGGATTGGGCACTTCCATTTCACATCCATACTGATGCCTACCAAATAGAAGTTGGGGCAGTTCTAGGATAATAGGAAGATAAGAAACCATATGCAGTTTACTATGTCATCAAGAATTTGACTCCTACTAAACTGAACTACACGGTAATGGAAAAGGAATTCTTGGTTGTTATCTATGCCATCAAAAAATTTCAACGCTACATTACTGGGTATCCTACTTTTGTACATATTGATCACACAACAATCAGGTATTTGATGAATAAACCTATCACCCCTAGTCGCATTACAAGATGGTTGCTATTGCTTCAAGAATTTGATTTTACAATAGTAGATAAACCAGGGACGGATAATGTAGTTGTTGATTTTCTATCTAGATTGGATAATGATTATGAAGGCACACCCATAGAGGACAATTTTCTAGATGAACATCTTTTTGCAGTTTCCACTAATCCTCTGTGGTATGTGGATATTGCCAACTATCTTGCTATAGGAAAGGTTAATTGTCATTTGTCATACAGGGAACAACGAAATATCATTCATCATAGTGCGTCACACTCCTAGATAACAGGATATCTCTTTCATACAGGTGTCGATTAGCAAGTTCGCCAATGTGTATCTGAGGATGAAATTTATGAAGTGTTGAAGGTTGTTCATGATGGTCATTGTGGAGGGTATTTTTTAGATAAGAGGATATGCCCTAAGGTATTGCAGACGGGATATTATTTGCCCTCTATCTTCTAGGATGCTCGAGACTACATCTGTGCATATGACAGTTTCCAACGAATGAGTCAATCGAGTCGATCAGATGAAATTCCACTGCAGCCCCAGGTAGTCTTTGAACTTTTAAAAAGTGGGCTATCAATTTTGTTGGTCCATTTAACCCACCCTCACATCAGAAGGTCCACATTTTGGTCTGCACAGACTATGTGACTAAGTGGGTGGAAGCCAAGGCTGTTGTGAAAGAAACAGAGTGGGTTGTTTCAGATTTTCAATTTAAAGATATTTTTGCTCGTTATGGTGCTCTGAGAGAGATTGTTTTAGATGGAGGATCACAATTCACATCACACATGATAGAGAGGCTTATGTAGAAATATGGAATAAAACATAGAGTCACATCCCTGTATCATCCCTAGGCGAATGGTCAGGTAGAAAGAAAAAACAAGGTATTGGAAAATATCTTGACAAATACTATAGCAAGACAGCATCAGGATTGGGCTGAAAAACTTCTTGAAGCTCTCTGGGCATACAAAACAACATGGCGAAACACAATAGGGTTTTCACCGTTCGAGTTGGTCTATGGGAAATCCCCCTTGTTTCCGATATAATTTGAGATTAGTACACTTAGAATAGCTTTGGAAGTATGACTGGATCTGTCATATGCCCAGAAACTCCGACTGGATCAAGTAAATGAATTAGATGAAATCCGTTTGATGGTTATCCAGAATACTGCTGCAATTTTGCAATAAAGAAAAAAAATGGCACGATAAATAAGGTGTTTCACAGAGGAGATTGGGAATTACTCTATGATTCTCGTTTCAAGGAATTCAAGGGAAATATTTTCTCTCATTAGATGGGACCTTATGAAGTGGACACAGTTTTTGACAATGTAACAGCTAGAATTGTCACAATTTATGATATTCATGCTTCTTTCATAGAAAATGGGCAACTACTAAGACTGTATCATCGCCCAGCTTCTAAGGATACCTTCATTAAACATCTCTTTGAAAAATATATTCTGAAGGTTGTTAGTGCAAAGAATTCCTCCTCTGCATCCTTGAAAAAAAAAAAAAATCTATGTATATAGTAATATCAATAAAATGTTGTTACTACTCAATTGTTTTTTTTTGCAGGAACTACTACGTGAGTGTAATTTTGCGGAGATGAAAAATTTTCTAAGTACCCAGTGTTCTTACTCCTCTGATGTTGTTACTCCAAAAATTTTCTAAGTGTTGGATGCTATTACTCCTCAATGTTACTCCTCTGATGTTGTTACTCTAGAAATTTTCTAAGTATTGGGTGTTGTTACTCAGGAAAAAATTTCTAAGTCCTGGATGTTGTTACTCCTCCGATGATGTCACTCCAGAAATTTTTCGAAGTGTTGGATGCTGTTAGTCTGTCGGTGTTGTGCCTCTGTCACTGTTGTTACTCCATCAGTGTTGTTACTTTGTTACTATTTTTACTTCATCACTGTTGTTACTCCATCTCTGTTGTTACTTCGTTACTTTCGTTACTCCATTAATATTTTTACTCTGTCGGTGTTGATACTATGCCAGGCTGTCACTTTGCTGATGTAAGTCGCTAGGTACGTCCCCGTTGACTTTTACGGATTTGATTAAATATTTCATTGAAAAGACATTTGACGTGCCCGTGGACGATCAATTATTAAGTTGGGGGGGGGGGGGGTGTGTCATAACCAAATAACGACATAATCAAATCATAATGATGATTTTTTGACATCACCATTAGAACTCATGCCAATAGTACATCCCACGATTTTCACCATTAATTCACATAATTATTAAAATTCATTGGGACTCAAAATAAGTACATTATGACAATCTAATCAGTCCTTTCTAAATATATGAAATAATTACCATTACCATTCATCATTATTACAATAATATATCATTGATTTTCCTCATTTTTAGAAATACTTTCCATTTTTATTTCTTACCATTACCCTTATTCCATTTTCTACCATGCTATCACCACAAGAGAGTAACTACCGATGCTCCCTCCCAATAGTCCGTTGCTATTTCGAAGTGTTTCTACAGAGCTTCTACGGGATGGGAAAACTAGATGTGAGACATGAACCTGAAAATATAGTGTTGGTCCGCAGTAATGCAACTGCATGGTATGGTTTTATAGATGCAAGCTGGGATGTCTATTTCAATAGATTACAGGGGTTTGATTTGACAATTACCGCATAATTTGCAGTAAAGATGGACGGAGATAATTCTAGAGTGTGGGTATTAGAAATTATTTCATAGAGGAGGTCATTTCAGTGGTAAGTGGACTACCATAGCGAGGGCGGAAATGGTTTTCACGAAAAAATCCCCTGCCAAAATTTCCAGAATTATTTATACAAGCTGGAGATAGGGGGTGGTTATGAAAGGGAGAGGATATGATCGAAATTATTTGCCACATCCATTACAAGAGGTGGCATACTTTCTTATGAGGTATATAACCTGCTAGGGGTGATTTACCACCCTGTTCAAGTATCATTTTAAGCTCCTAGCTCACCTCTGATATCGACAGGCACACGTTCACTCCTTGGAAACACCTTTCTTTCTTTTGAAAATTATCCAGCTTATGGCACAGTTTTCTCGACAGTCGTGGTAGCTATTAGAGGTTCTTACAAACCATGGATTGGTTCGTCTACTGATAATGCATGCATTGTCCCAATTCCATGTTCCCTAGGCATAATTTCTTGAGCTGAAAGAGGAAGAAATGGAAGGCATGATAGCCGCGAGAGAGGAAGATGAGCCAGAAGAAATGGAGGAAGAAGAGCCAGAATATTCTCCTAGATCATCTGAGGAAGAAGAGCCAGAAGAAATGGAGGAAGAAGAGCCAGCATATTCTACTGGATCATCTGAGGACAAAGAGCTAGAATAAATGGAAGCAGAAGAACCAACATCTCATGTTGATTCAATAGAATAAGATGATGCAGAAGAGATGGAGGAAGAAGAACCATCATATCCTGTTGGCTCAATAGAGGAAGAAGAACCAAAGGAAATGGAAGAAGAGGAGGCCACAATTGATGTTGCAACATAAGAGCTAGCATCTCCTGCTGGCCCATTAGAAAAATAAGAACCGAAGGAAATGGAGGAAGAAGAGGCCATAATTGATGCTGCCAGACAAGAACCAGAATCTCCTGCTGGCCCATTAGAGGAAGAAGAACCAGAGGAAATGGAGGAAGAAGAGGCCACAATTGATGTTGTTACATAAGAACCAACATCTATTGTTTGTCCATTAGAGAAAGAGGAAGCCAAAAGAATGGACGTGGAAGAGGCCGCAATCTATGTTGTTACACAAGAACAAGCATCGAATGTTGGCATGATAGAAATAGAAACATTGGACATGGAAGGTGGTACAGTCGAGGTTGTTACATAAGAACCAACCTCACTTGTGGAACCAATTGATGTAGGCATTATGGAAATGAAGGATAGAGATGATGTTGTTCCTTGGGAATTAGCATCCACTGTGGAGGCACAAAAATAGTTAACACCAGTTGAAGGACTGACAAGTGATGTTGTTACACAAGAACCAGCACCACTTGCCCAAGCAGATTTGAATCTTGAAGTAGGTAGTGGTGTTGTAGAAGAACCACCACTAAGTTAGATGAGACAGGAAATTATGGAAAAGATAAGTCCTGTAGTTGACACTATTCCATAGGAACCAGTGTCGACTGCAGGACAAAAAGGTGATGAAAAAGTAGGCTTGGTTCAAATACAGAAGAAATTTGGTGAAGAGAAAGAACCTGAGGTAGCAGACATAACCAGAGCAGACATAGAGGATGATGCCCCACATTATTTGTTTCTTGCCACTCTACCGAGAGGTGCAAAGAAGTTTCGCTCTCCTTGGCGCCTTATAGAAGAAGTAGTTGTCCCTCCCGTCCTAGAATTTGTTAGGAAAAAGTTGGACACAGTTGCTGGTACAACCATTTGTGAACCAACGCTTGTTGATTCAAACTCAGAGTGGCCCAAAAAGTTCAATATGGAAACACATGAACCCATGTTCACAGAAGGACAGGAGATGGATGATGCCATTCCATCTATGGAAATTTCCCAGATCGAAGTTGATTTGCAAGGGTAAAAATCAATGTTCAAGCCTGTAGAAGAAAACCTTGCAGCAGAACAAGAACAAAGAATGGATGTCAAAGGCATTGACTAAGTGACTTTAGAAATTCCTGAACTAGGAAAAGAAAATGAAGAAACTGCTCCTGAGGAGAGTGGGAAATTTAGGGAGTAATTGGTGAAAAAGGAGCCACTCAACACTTTTGTTGACAGAAACCCACCAGCCCCTGAACCAGCTGCGGTGCCAGTGGAAGAATTTGTTGTTAAGAAATAATTTTTAGAGTAGTGTGTGAGAAGGATACCACCTCTCAAGGAGAGATACCAACTTCAATTCAAGGAAACTATGTAGTTAAAAAGGAAAATTGGTCGGCTAAGGAAGTAGGCATCATGACTAAAGAAGAAGGTGAGGAAATACAAATTAGAAGTTGTGAAGCCAAAGGTTGAGGTTGAAAATGATGCTACATAGACCGACCCTATATAGTATATGTTCAAAGCACGATAATTTCTCCTATCTGCTGAAATCTAGAAATGGCAAGCTGTCGCTCCCAGTATTCAGCAAAGGAGAATCAAATTAAACGAACACATAGAGGAGATAAAGAGGGTCCACGAGCAAGCATCCCAGAACATTACTGAGTACATAGATCATCTGGATAGAGCAAGGCAGAAACAAGAGAAACAAATGAAACATATTGATAGCTTAGAAGAACAGGTGCTAATGCTGAAATCCGATAAGGAGGAAATATTTACGTTGACACAACAGGTAGTGGCCTGCCAACCTCCCACTCATAGTTATGCCTTGTTTCTCCATGAAAAATTCATTTTCTTTTTCTTGGAGGGTATTCATAGTGAGATTAGTCATGAAATCAAATATCCAATATAGTTTCTTCGCATCCTAAGGATTCACAATGCTATGAATCAACATTTAATGTGTGAATTTTACATGCATGACTATTCCTTGGGTGATGGTCAAACCTTTGTTCCACTCCCATTTGTGTGAGACATCCTTTTGAGATCTTTTACCTCCTACACCATTAATCAAGTTAAGTGGAAAAAGGCTTTTGAGACATTTGAGTAGAACCAAGCTACAAGGCCACTTATGATAAGGAGAGAGAATAGACAGTCTGTGAACATCTACAATAAGCATGCCACCTTTTTACAGATTGAGGGTCACAAGGAAAAAAATTTGGCCACACAAAAATGGTGTATCAATCTCTGTACCAAATAGGTGGTTACTTTCACAAATGATGCTCGTGACGGCTATCAAAGGAGGTGGATGTTGTCATCGTCAACCGTCAAAAACCGGGAGCCTTTTGGGGCACCTAACTTTGCAAGAGCATTAGAGAGATTGCTACGATACATTTCATGCACCCATACTCGCGAGGTCTAGTGGATGGGACTAATTTTTCAATTCCCTATTTTATGGCTGCCAATAGAACATTATACCCCAGCATACAACATGGCAAATGATTGGTGGAAGGAAATTATTCTTACAGATGGATATAAACCCTCAGGGACAGAGATGGTAGATAAATATGACATTTCTCAGCTTCATGCCGACTACGGTCATTCCAATCCATACCTGCGGAGGCGGCGAGTTGCATGAGGACATGCAGAAAGACCAATTGGGGGGAGATGTTGGGAGCCAAATTTGTACATCTTTTCCTTCCATTTCTACCCACTTTCTTTACCCATTTCTATCATTAACATTCAAGTCATGTTCTAAAGTGCACAGGTAAACCCCTCTATATGTATTCTTGGAATATTTAGTTGATGAAGTAAAGTAACGAGGATTGTTACCTAATGTGATTTACTAATTTCACTATTTTCGCAGATTTGGTGGTTGAACGACCATATCCGCAATTCCTGGGACAACTCCGAGTTGGTAGTGATTTATCGGGTAGCTTTGCAACAACACAACGACACCAGATCCTTTCTGTGCCTTCTTTAGCATTTAGTTTTTCTATAATAATGTTGTATATTTGTCGGCACTAGTTGTTGGGATTTTAGGAAAAATCATTGTAAGAATTTGTATAAGAAAGGCTCTGAAGCTATAAGTCGGGTGTTGGCAATACAAGGAATTGAGTTTTGTAATAGAACATTATTTATCAAGTTAATGCAAGTTATCTTCCTATTACTTTTGTGAGCTTGTGAGTATATCACAACCCTGATCAGAGAGTTGGGCCCACTCTCTGATCAGGTGCTACGTATTTCCTGTGTGTTGTTAATTTTATTTCCTGTTTTGTACAATTTTTAATTGCTGTGACACTGGACGTATTTGTTGATACTCTTATTGCTGTGAATTAATTGTAAGCTTTGTGATTTATTACTGCCATTTCTTTAGTTGCTGTTACAGTGATTGTTGCCTTGTTAATTATCGTATCCACGATTGATATAAGAATTGTGCCATTGTATCTGCATATACTTTGCGCATTAACCTTGAAATAACAAACACATCTAGATTGATGAATTTATGTGGGAAAGGGTTTGAATGATTATTCGCACATGGATACCAACAGTATCCATGTTACGGGATCCTCCCCATAAAACTTCCTCATATCGATCCTTGGAATTTGGTGGGTCTTCAATCCAACATTAGATATTATGAAATCATGACTAACAAATTTTTTGTTCTCATCATGAGTTTCCTCTACTAAATTTTTTCCTTTAGGAATCATTTCTTGTATCAACTTTGTCAAACTTTCCTTTAAACCTTCCTTGTATGCTTTTAGATCATTCTTCATGTCTTCCATGTTTTCTTTCATTTTTTCGTCAATGTCATCCATCTTAGCTTCCATGCCATCCATCTTAGCTTCCACACCTTTCTTCAAACCGTCCATCTTATCTTCCACGCCTTTCTTCAAAACTTCCATTTCATTTTTTGTTGCTCTTTGCGAGAGTGAAATTTGGTGCACTTTCTCTTGTAATTTTGATATATCATGTTGCACTTCTTCCTCTTCATGAGTCATAGTAGAGTATTCTGAGGGCTTAATAGGTGTGGAATTATTTTTACGGGGCATTTTAGAACCCAATACTAATATCTATTCTTCTATATGCCCTTGGAATCACTTCAAACTAATTTTTCAAACAAGAATTATGCAATTCGAAACAAAACATACACACCTTTTTTCTTGATTTTGAGGAGGTCGATATTGAAACTGATGTATCTCTATAATTTCAGATCCATGATATCTTATATTCGGTCCTTCTGTATCCCTTTGAATCCTATTTCCAATGCCACAAATATGACTTGATTTGGATTCTTCAAGACAAAGTTATGCTCAATCTCCCACAATGACCTAATTATGGACTGGCTCAGTATAGCAAACGTGTACGACGTGCCATGTGTCCCTATTTCCTCCTTCGACTATGAAATTGATACACAAGAAACTACAGTCTGTGAAGTTTCGGCCACTTTTTAACGAATTCCAATCCGATGCTCACAGAGAGAGTTATGATGATTTCCCTAAGGTCACCTCTTTTAGATGAAATTCGGCAGCCTGCAAAAACCCTAACTTCCACAAATGATATTGCTGAAAATATTGCGAACCAATATTTTAATTTTTTACACGAAGATCCTCGGGATTTTTTCACAAATGGGTTTTTTGTTAGCTTATGAACCTTCATAGAAAAAAATTTACAGCGCAAATTCCACGATGACCTGTTTGGAGCAGAAAAACCCTAGAATCCAAAGCTTTGATACCAAATGTTATGAAGCCAACTCCAAAAATAGAAGAAAAGAGAGATCAACACCTTAGAAATCAGCCACTTTGAGGGGGGAAATCTCCTTTACATTACATAAATGAACAATTCTTGGATGATTCAAATTATAAAACCTCCTTTCTATATATAGGAGTCCATGGGGTCACAATATAATCCTAGTTGACCTAATAATAATAATGTAAGGGCACAACAATAACAACAGTGGCTTTTTATGGGGCACAATAATAGCAATATGGGGGATACAGGGGTACAAAAATAACAATAAGGGGGCTACATTAACAACAATAATCGACTGCACTAGTAATATAGGGACTTAACACTCTTTTTCTTCAAACTGATCAACATCTATCACTGCTTTTCCTTTACCTATCTCTGCCTCAAGTTTTGCCTTAGGTTTGCTTAGGAGCAGTTGTTTCACCTTCAATTGCATGTTTTCTTGTTGTAGGATGTTATCATGAAATTTTCCCTTGAGAGGTTGTCCTTGAGCTCTGTTATATTTTCTTCTTTTTCTTTGATTATCTCCTCAGCTGACTTGTTTTCCACCTACTCTACCATGTCAAACTCCAAAAGTGCTTGCTCCTCATGTTATTGCAAGGGTGACTCACTCTCATGCATAGGTGGCTAAGGTCATGGCATGACTCCCTACATGACTTATGATGACCAATTAAGTGAAAACCTAAACCATAACCTATATGATAAAAAGTTAACTTTTTCATGACCTAAGACACTTGAATGAAGACATGACCATGATGAGTGATGATAAAATGAACAAGTGGAGGGAGTAGCACCGACCTTGAAAACAACCAATGATAAAATTTTATTTGAAAACTTATTTGAAACTATAAAATTTGACCTAGGACCCTATTAACTAACCTTGAAAAAGTATATTTGATCTATGGTGACTGACAGACAATAACATTAGCTCCAATTGGGGATGGTCGCTCCTTTAGGAGGTGTTAAGAACACTGTAGAATAGGTAGCCTCATCCATTGGGAAATGGAGTCAAAAATAAAACACTAGACACTCAAATGACTAATTGAAACAAAAACTGACTTTGACACAAAAACTTGACTACTGGCTAAACTTACTTATGGAAGCGAACCATTAGGATCTTAGGGCCTTCGCCTACAGCTTCAGATCCTGATGATAACCGCCCACCTACTGAAGATATATATAAAATCATGTGATATGATCCCTCTAGTGTAACAAATCTAGCAAATGGCTACTTACTTGAATCCTGCTCACATTTTCCTTAATAAGGTAGAAGAAACAAAATATAGGCAACTAAAATTATCCATTGAACTTCTGTTCATGATTTAGAAATATAAGAAGATTCATCTTCCCAGATGGATGAAAAAAAATGGCGATAGTTTCTTTAATAATATCAAGAGAAAAGGAAGTTTGTTCTTGAAAATCTGCTTTTTAGGTAGCCATATTATCAAAAGCAAAAATGTGCACATCCATAGGATCTAGGACAAACTCCTCTTCTTCAGCAGACCCTTCATTTTCTGAACCTGGAGGAAGATCATCATTTGCAAGAGGCTCTAAAACAAAATCTGAAGGTACATGCATCTCTCTTTCAGAAAACGGATTCAGGATTGTTCCTTCTTGTGAATCTAAATTAAGAGTTTCTAAAGTAGCAGGTTCATTAGATATTTGAAAATATTAACTTTAATAGACCCTTCAATAACTTGAACAAAAATATGAAATTCTATGTCACATACTGCTTTAATCCCATCGTCTTGGGCTTCATTCTCATGATGTTGAAAATAAAAACTTTCAAAAGGATTTGCAATCTACTTTTCCTCGATCATTGACCCAAACGATGAACAAACCAATGGACTGTATATTTCCTTTTCTTTTTTTAAAGAGTTATCATACTCCTAATCATGAAAATACAGACAAGGATGCAAAACTTTGTTAACTTCATGGGATATAACTTGACTGTTATGATGCAGATCTGTTTCATTTTAAAGAAAAGAAGGAGTTGATGTGTGATGCTAATTATCCTTTGTATCAAGGCAGCTTATCTCTGTTATTTTCTATTGATAAGAAAATTCATGAAGGGCCTCTATGATCTCATAATCCAAACACTTTTCATCACCAAAAGCCTCTTCAAGGTATTGAATGAAATCTTCACAGGATTCACAACAATTTTTGAAAAACAAGAATGAATGGTGAGACTTTTGATAAAACTCAAAGATTTGTATGGAAATATTTAAGAGAGAATACGCTACCTGGCTTCAACCCTTCATACCATGATCTTGCTTTCCCTTCCAGGGTATCCTTAAACATTTTCGTCAAACAATCGTCATGAAACCTAATACCAAGCTTATGTATATGCCACCGAAATTTTATTAGATGCAAAGTAGCCTCATCCTCATTTCCATCTATGAATTTTCACAGATAAATTTTCCAATATATGCAAGGAATTTGATTTGGAAAACCAGGAATGTGAGCATGATTTATAGGGGCATACCTTCTAGAAGTTGAATCCATCTTGAAAACAGTGAAGTCACCAAATAGTTCTTCAAACTACCGGATTTTTAAACAGTGGAGTCACCATGAAAACTCTGAAATTTTGGATTCTTCGACACTAGGTTCGCCAGGTGAAAGATGCACAACCTTTCTTGTGCCTGACCACTGTTCACCATCAACAATCAAAGCTAATATTTTTCATTCTTTCCTGTGAAATATTTAAACTTTTCTCCCTGGCAACAGCGCCAAAAATGTTATCACTCCCTCTGTTTCCCAAGGCTGAGAAAGGAGACTAAAGGAGGTAACCTCAAACAAATCTTTAGATTTGGTAGCTAGCCCTACCAAACCAGAGAGAGCTCTCTCGATGTCAATTTCATATTCAATGACGTGACTGGAAAGGAAAATATCTTAGGCTAAATATAAGCTCAGTGATTTTTATTACGTTTTTGTTTTGAGTTCTACTCGATATGAAGTGTAAGTCTAGGAAATAGGTCTAGGTTTTAAGGTCTGATTTCAAATGAATAGTTGTAGAGATGGGATTGAGGCCAGATAGGTATACTTAGAAACACACTTAGATTTTCATAGTGGTATAGGGTTTATGAAATAGAGAGTTAGAATGAGCATGTAACATGAGTTCATTCATCAGAGGAAGATGAACAAATTTATGAAAATCCCATTAAACAAAGCACAAAAGTAAGAATTATTTTTATAGAATCATAATATTATCATATAGAAGCATAAATGTGATTTCATGGAAGCATAAACATTCAATTTGATGGTGATACTGAGAAAAAACAATGCTAATAAAAATACCATTGGAGTCTTAAAATTATAGATGCAACATGTCTTTGATTTCACTGTAAAAAGATGTAGATATGCTCCACACTACAATATCAACTATCCAACCTCTAAAATGACTTGAGTTGGAGTACATATAGAACATAGAGAATATTCCACCTCAATTGGTCAAAAATTGATCCAAAACACTTCATAAATGCGCCCTATGAGTCATTTCCTAGTTTTCAGGGAAGTTAGAAACCCCCCGCCCCCCCAAATTTAGCTAATAACTAGGATTCTTTGTCTCCTTGAGTAACTACAAGATTACTCAACAATGAGGGGCATAAATAGATTTACTTATCCATAAAACATCTCAAGAGACATTTTTTACCTCAAAACTTTGACCATTTGTGACAGACACCTATCCAGATAAACTCATACATAGAACCATCGCATGCCTGGCAGAAGCATAGCGTGTTCTGATATAAGTGTAGCGTGCACTTGGAGGGAATTTTTAGGTGACATTTAGGCATCTTTTTGTTGATTTGAATATTGGGAAAGGTAGCCCTGGATGTCCTCTATCTAACCCAACCTTGAAACTAAACAAATACCACCTCCAAGGCCTTCAAAACTTTATTTTTCCAAGCTTACTCCAAAAGTGTAGCACGTAGTGAAAAATAGTTGTAGAAATATGAAAATTGAGGTGTATTTTGAGTTTTTCTTCAAAATTAGGAGGTGTTATGAAAAGAAAAAAAACCATAACTGGAATTTACACTTCAAAATTAATACAACCATGTAAAGAAGAATTCCATTGGACCCTTTGAGGAAATTGGCCACGCTACTCTTCTGCAAGAATGTAATTTCCATAATTTCCCAAAAATCACAAAAAATATCAAAAATGCTCAAAACTTGCTAAAATTTTATCCATGGCATCCTTGAATCATGATCTAGACAACTAGGGATGCTTTAGCCAACAAATCCAAGTTTTCCTTCTTCTTTAGCTTAATTAGGGTTTCTTTAAGCTTTTTCTTCAAATTCTTAACCCTGACTTTGGCAGTTTGGCTCCTGGTGAAGTAGTGTCTCGCCATGTGCCTATGGAGGTTGTTGTTTCTTTCTACCTTCTTCAAGAGATTCTCTAGATGTTCATTCACCTTTTCAAGCCAAAAATCTTTGTCTTGTTCAATCTCAGCAGCGATCAAATCATAAAAAATTTGCTGACCTAAGGGAGGAGATAACTTTGTTTCCTGTTCTTTTTTCCTGATTAATCCTCTTGTTCTTGGCATCCTTGGATTTATCTCAGCCTATTTTTCTTCAAGCTAATTAGCATATATAACTTCTTTTCCTTTACCTTTCTCTGCCTCAAGGTTTGCCTTAGGCTTGCTTAGGAGTAGTTTTTTCACCTTCAATTGCATCCTTTCTTGTTGTAGCAATGTTATCATTAAATTTTCCCTTTAGAGGTTGTCCTTGTGCTCTTCCATCTCTACCTCCTTTTCTATGATTATCTCTTTAGCTGACTCGTTTTCCACCTGCTCTACCATGTCAGCCTCCAAAGGTGCTTGCTCCTAATGTTGCTGCAAGGGTGACTCACTCTCATGCATAGGTCGCTAAGGTGATGGCATGACTCCCTACATGACTTATGATGACCAATTAAGTGAAAACCTAAACCATAACCTATATGATGAAAAGTCAACTTTTTCATGGCCTAATAAACTTGAATGAAGACATGATCATGATGAGTGATGATAAAATGAACAGATGGAGGGAGTAGCACTGACCTAGACAACAACCAATGATAAAATTTTATTTGAAAAATGATTTTAAGCTAAAATTTTTTATCTAGGACCATATTAACTAACCTTGAAAAAGTACGTTTAATCACTGGTGACTGACATACACTAACAATGAGGAAGGGAAAATCATATTGGAACCTGAATCAGCCATGAAAACAAGAACTCGATAGCTACAAAATCGATCAATTTCAGAGTATCTCATCAAGTGGAAGAACTTACCCGCTGAGGATTCAACATGGGAGGATGATAATTTTATACAAAATCATCCAAAAGTAGTCAAGTGTTGAGGACAACAATTTTTTGAAGGGGAGGGGCATGTTAGGTCCTTATAATACTAGTGTATCCCCTTATTTTTATTGTTAAGATAACCCCCTTATTGTTATTGTTGTGCCCATGTCATCCCCATATTGTTATTATTGTGCCCCATAGAAATCCACTATTTTTATTGTTGTGCCCTTACATTGTTATTGTTATGTCAACTAGGATTATATTGTTACCCATTGGACTCCTATATATAGAAAGGAGGTTTTTTCAGTTGTATCATCCAAGAATTTATACATTTATGTAATGTAAAGGAGTTTGCCCCATCGAAGAGGCTATTTTCTAAGTCATTGATCTATCTTTTCTTCTATTTGGTGAGCTGGTTCCATGACATGTACTTATGTTATTTCATCATTTATACTATTTTTGTATGTTTTTGTTTTATTTATTTCACTAATTATATTGTTTTTTTAATCGTCTTGTTGGATTTTTTATGAGATGGTTTCATAACATTTCGTGGCATGTGGAATTCCGTACAAGTTCGCTCTATTGAACCAGTCCATAATCAGGTCATCATAGAATATTGGGCATAACTTTACCTTGAAAAATACAAATTTTTTCTGACTTGTGGCATTGGAAAAATAATCAAATCGGATACCAAATGGTATGCAACCAACTCAAAAAATACAAGAAAAGATAGATCAACGAATTAAAAATTATCCTTTTTGAGGGGGAAACCTCCTTTACATTACATAAATGAACAATTATTGCATGATACAAATGACAATACCTCCTTTGTATATATATGGGTCTAAGGGGTCACAATATAATCATGGCATACATAAAAGTAATAATGTAAGGGCACAACAATAAAAATAGCGGGTTTGTATGGGCACAATAATAAAAATATGGGGGCTACATCGGCACAACAATAAAAATAAGGGGGATACACTATTATTATAGGGACCTAACATAATTGGTAAGATTCACGAACATTTTTAAACATTGTTTTGCAGTGGAAGCATTTGTATACGTAAAACTAAGTATTTCCAATTTTGTACAATATCTATGATAATACAGATTCAAGGTCACAATCCTTCTAAAATAGGAAAATGAGAAGAATATAACCAAAATGAGAAAATTGTGAATTTAGAAACAACATTGAAAAATTATTCTAGATTTAGATACTTATTGGTTTATTAATCAATTCATATGTATTTTCTTCTTGTTTAGTTCAAAATCAATATAAATCTTGTAGTGATAACTTTATGAGGACTTTAACAATGAAAGAATTGTGTATTAATATGTAAGATTAAATTCTTGACATGAGAGGTAAAGTCATGTAAGGAGGTCTTATGCATGTATAAAATGTTGATTACATCTTTTTATGGGCCATAAGAAAAACAAATGGGCTAACATGGATGCATGAGAGGTTTTATTTTTTTCGACATGGATAATGGAACAATTTTAACTTTTCTTTTCAATGGTAATTATAAATATAAGTTTAATTAATAGTATTTTATGGCTACTAAGTAAATGATAAATAACGTGATGGTGACTAAGAGACATTTGTTTGAATTTCTAATAGAATTGGTTATGCATTTTCTTTCCAATTTAGAATATGTAAAATAAATATACATTTTTATATATTTATAAGTAAATTACTTAAAGTAGACATGTCTTTATCATTGTGGACATGATGCAATATTAGCTAGGAAAAATGTGAAAACATGAATTTTAGTGACTATCTTGTGATAAGTATGTGGATCAAAAGATTCTAATTCTAAGCATGAGTTATCAATTTATAACTATATTTTATTAAGATATAAATCTAAATATACTCATATTATCTCCTTTCTCAAATGACATTGTGAGTATCAATCTAAAATAACTCCCAAAGTGATAGAAAATGGAGAAGGAAAATCATATTTGTGTTATATATGTGTACTAAAATGCCTACTGTAATGTCCATCATCAAAGTTTAATCTCCTTTATTTTCAATATGCAACACATCCATAAATATAAATGAAATTTAAAACATTGTGTTCAATATCTATGATAATAAGGATTCAAGGTCACAATCCTTCTCAAATAGGAAAACGAGAAGAATATAAACAAAATGAGAAAATAGTGAATTTAGAAACAACAATGAAGATTTATTCTAAACTTAGATGCTTATTGGTTTATTAATCAATTCACATGTTTATTCTTCTTGTTTATTTCAAAATTAGTATAAATCATGTAGTGATAAATCTATGAGGACTTTAACAATGAAAAAAATGTGTATTGATATGTAAGATTAAATTCTTGACATGAGAGGTAAAGTCATGTTTACTATATTTAAATTTCAATTCTTGCAATTTTATGTAAAAGTATAAAAGAAGGTATTGTGCATGTATAAAATGTTGATTACATATTTTTATGGAACATAAGATAAAAAAATGGGCTTACATGGATGCATGAGAAGTTTTTTTTTTCTCTTCATGGATAATGGAACAATTTTTACTTTTCTTTTCAATGGTAATTATAAATAACATTTGAATTAATAAATATTTTATGGCTAAGAATTAGATTCAAAATAATGTGATGGTTATTAAGAGGCATTTTTTCGAATTTCTAATAGACTTGGTGATGCATTTTTATTTCTATTTTAGGCCCGAAAATATTTTCCTCAACATCGGGGAAAACCACCCGGTCGAGAACTTAAAGCAACTCATTTTCCATTTGGAGTGGTGGCTCCTACTGGGGATAATGGGACCAATTTACCTTTAAGAATATATGGATGGATGGGATATAGAAGTGTATATATGATAGTGCAATTAAAACTAATAAAATAAGAATAAATATACTTAAAATATATTTATATGTCCCTCCGCAGTTATCTCTTTATATGCGACTTTTAAAGGATCTCATATACAATAAGACAATATAGATTATCATATTATCTATGAGGTGAAAACATATCAATATAGTTAATTTAATTAAATAGTTAGTTAAATTATTTATTAAAACATATCGCATAAATATATCAGTTCATATATATATTTGAAATATTGCAATCATACACAACAATAATGACAATGTATGATTATTTGTAAAACACACACACACACACACACACACACACACACACATATATATAGATAACACATTTAAATGACCATTAATCTCAATGAAAGAAAGCAACCATAAACAGATAATAGTACCTGATATATAATAACTCCTCTCATGAGAAAAGTGATTTTGGTTCAACTTTTATATTAATATTACTCACAGTTACAGTAGTGCAGACTTTAGGCTCTCTTGCAAAAAATTCAGAACCCCTTCTTCCTTAACATGAAGGGAATTTATAGTCCAAACTTACAATACAATAATAGTAAAGTAACATAAAATACTGAGGTGGTTTAAACAAATCACCCTTAAAATAAAACAAAATGACAATAATAGAATTTGTTGTAACAAGATGATCACGAATGAGATGTTGACTTCTCTCCCATTTGGTTTTATAGTTCACACAAATCCATCATTGATGTTAATTCAAGATGATGGGAATATTTGATGTGCATTTTTCCCGTGAAAATTGCATCGTTAAGCGCTGGAAGAAGATATATGATGGTATTAGCAAGACATTTTAGCTTAAGCCATTGGCAGTGAGGAAACCAGCTATTTCCAATGACTTTCAAGGTTAACCTTGGATAATTTTTTAATATTCTCAACTTTATTCGTGGAAACATACTGCTTGATTTTTTCAATACTTTGACATCTAGTAAGGCACCTTCAGGGCATTCCTGGATTAAATTTTCATGGAGAATAATTTCACTAACATATTTAGTGAGGTTGTTTGCAATATTTCTGGCACTAAAGATGGCCATCTCTTCCTATTTGAGCCTGATGTCCCAATCTATGAAAATGATTTCTTTTTGTGATTCTTCAATTCTTGGTAGATCGGTTGATCTACCTTTAGCGATGTCTTGCCAAGATATGTAATCAGAAACCTTTTCTTTGATCTCATCATAGTACGTCCTCAGATCGGAAAATTGATTCACAAGTGAATAAATTGATTGGAATAAGTCATTGATTGTTGCCAGCTTTTGGCAAATGATTACCTGTTGTTGAGTAAGGAGAGTGTTGAGCTCTCCTGCTTCCTTCCTGAACTAATTTATTTCTAGATCAAATTTCAATTGCTCTATCCTGTGTTGAATTTCCTGGATATGTGAAGATTTTCTTTTCATGTCAGCCTCATACTGAAGATTCAAGTCATTAAAGCCTTTCTGCAACTTTTCAAGACGAGATTTCCATTGCTTTTCAATAATATTTCTTTCACTTTGTAGGCCATGTTCTAATTTTAGTATTTTTTCATACTTTTCTTTGATCAATTGTTACACCTTAGAGGCCTTGTTTATGGTAGTTGTGGCATATGCTCCTGAAAATTGTGATAGCCTTGTGAGGTCATCTAAGGGGTTTGTTTGGGGATATTTCCAAACAACATCAATGGATATAGTTCCAAGAACCAAAGCCTAGGTTTTATCTACCCTTCTCCTTTTTCTTTGTCTACTCATGATAGCCCTGTGCTTGGGACTGTAAAACACATCCAGAGGGGGTATCTCTTCAATTTTTAGGATGACTTTAAAGGTCAGGAATGCCGGGATGGTTTCTAAATCATCAGCATTGATTGCCTTGGCAAAAGCCCCAGTAGTGAGTGAGGTCTTCCCAGTAATTTGAGGAGTGTGATTAATTTATTTTTGAACTGGAGTTTTTAACTCCTGGGATCCTATAGTCTGAATGGCCTGATTGAATTGATCACAAATATCATCTAGTTGGTTGTCTGTCTGAAGCTCTTTGGTATGATCAATTGATGATGAGGCCTTTTCCTTAGACTATGATGCATCGCTCGCCTCTGATGAAGTAGTGAGGACTTTATCTTGTTGCATGTCCTGTTTAGGAATTGTCAACAATTCCAGAGGCAGGTTGACTAATCTTGTGTTCCAATATTCTTTGAACATAGTCACTTCTTCTGGAGTGCATTGGGTTGTTTCCAATCTCTCAACTTGTGCATAAATGTAGGTTGATTCAAATAGATCATCAAATTTTTCTATTTCATGGGTAAATGGCCTTATCTTGACTTATGCAATTAAATTATTTGTAGTGTCATGAGGATCAAATTGTCTTTTTGGGACAATTGGGAAATTCAAACATTGGATTTGATCAATTTCAAGCACACCATGTTTGAAATTTTCGAGGGCATAAACTCCACATTAAATAGGAAATTATGGCCACATGGCTTTTTTAGCATCCTTGAGGACCTTGGATAGGCCATTCCCGATAGTCTAGTAAGCAATTTGTCGGGCTAGAATCTTATCGAGAACATAGAGTGGTAATACATGAGGGTTGGGTAAACTACCGAAAAACCGAAAATAAGTAAAATATTTTTCCCCAAACCATTTATCTATAGATGTTAAATAATTTTTGGCTTATTTGGAAATTCTGGGGGCTTTCTCATCAAAACAATCTTGGAACATTCGTAGCATAACCCCATGGAAGATTTAATAGAAGTGTCGTTGGAAATTAGACTCCCAAAGTATTTCATGGTAAATATGAATAGGCCTAGGGTCCATTTCCATCACATGGGTGTGAAATGATAATTAAAAAAAACAACATCCATAATGTAAGAACTCATGTAAAAAGGGGGGACGGTATTACTAGAAAAACTATGTTTTTCTCTGTACCCATTGGACTGATAAATTCTGCGTATTAGGGTACCCGTACACCTTACATATCATGGCATCTATATAAAAATATAGGCCTACAAGGGAGGCAATAGTATACATACCCTTATCCTCATGCTTGTGCTTATTAATGTCTCTTCTCCATTACCTAATAGGTTCTATTTGATCCTAAATTTATTCCATCAATTTTTGGATGAAAGGTTTGGTGGCAAGTGATACATTTTTGTCAAGTCCCCACTAGTAAATGATCCAATTACTTCTTGTTAGAAGTAAGAAAGGTTATTTCTACAATATTCAAATTTTTTATGACCCATTTGACCATGTCTGTGTATGGAAAAATATTTGGTCGTGCAGAAATTTTGTGTAGATGAGAATTAGCAACGTCACTCCAAGTAATTTCAAAAATGGATGTGGAATCATCTGCTATGGCCTTTCTCTCGACTACTCTAGGTTTCAAATCTTCAAACATTGTATACATAGCCTCCCAAGAACATATTCCAGTGTATTTTGTGAATTTAGTGTCTGTGAACAACTGGGGAATTTCAATGACTTCCGAAGAAGGAGGAGGTGGTTGTTGTTGTGTCATATGCTTCTTCTTTTCATTAGAAGCTTTAGAAATTTTGTTTGTGTTCTTTTTATCAGGACTAGCCTACATAGAAGAAAATACAAAAATGAGAAACAAACTTTGTTAACCAGAGAAGCAACTAAATCGAATGACTCATATGATAATGATATATTCCTTTATGACCGAAATCAATCAATCATTAAATCCGAACAATCCATAATTTATTTCGAGAAGAATGAATTCATTATACTTTGTCATTTATTGAAGAAATGTGGGTTTGCATGGTTTTTCATCCAGGTCAGCAGCTATCGAAGGTTTCACATTGGAATTTTCCTTAAGATTCACATTCTAAAACATGCAATATTGAATTTTCCCGATAGGAACTATTATTATTGTAACAACTATAATATAAAGGCAGGAAGCATTTATCGGAGACTCTGTATCGGGGGATTCATATCAGGAATTGTTAAGAGCTACTTCCGATAAAATGTTGCAATATGGAGGTTTGCGATATGGCTGATGCAATATCATGTGAAGCGATATGGACGATCGATTATATTGAGAGGAAAGGTTTATCGGAAGTAGGAGATATAGGAATATCGGAGATAGGAGGGGATGGGAATATCGGGGATTAGAGATATTTAGAGTATGCTCAATTGAAAACCTTTGATATGTGAACTGCGATATGCGACGTGGCATTTATGTGGGGCCAGCCTTTATTTATTATATGTGCTAGAGAACTTTTTATCATTATCTAAGGTTTTTATACCTATATCATAATTTTTAATCGAATAATTGATATTAGGGTTTTCTTTTGGAGGCGCGATATACACGAAAGTCATGATTGTGATAAAGAGAAAAACCTATTAAGTGTTCTTTTTATTTTATAACCATTAGTTTGATGTTTAGTCCCAATAAGAGTAATGTCTTGTCAAAAAGTTAATCAAAAACTAAATTGTCCTGTTTTATTCAAATAAAGGAATTTTTTCTAAAAATTTAAAAGGGTCCCCATTATTTATTAATTCTAATATTAAATTCAATGGGGGTTGTTGAGTACTAAAAAAATTTCCTATTTAGATTATGTAAAATCAATATCTACTTTTATGTATTTATAAGTAAATTACTTAAAGTAGGCATGTTATTATCATTGTGAACACGATGTAATATTAGTTAGGAGAAATGTGAAAACATGAATTTTAGTGACTATCTCATAATAATTATGTGGAAAAAATAATGTTTCTAGAGTTGTTCATTAAGAAATAATCAAATATAATATTTGTCAAAAATTTAAATCTAATAAAGCATGTTTTTTGTATTATTTAACTCATATTTATTATTAAAAAAGTAAGATAAATTTAAACCACAATAGCAAAATATTTAATCTGTTTTAGTGATTGATAAATCTATGATTAACACAGATAAATAGTGGTTTTTTATGGATCTATACTGCATCAAGTCAAATAAACATTATCAAATATCTGATACATCAAACATAGTAGTGGCAGCTTGGCATGTAGCCTATTCTGTGGCAGCCTGGTCTATAGCCTGTCAGGTATTGCCTCAACAGTTGAACTATCAGGTGGAGGAGAAGGTACTAGCTGGTATTCTCTCTCAGAATAAACATGAGGCACGACCCCCATTACTAGATGATCATCATGAGGTGAATGATGATGAGTTCTACTACCAGAAGGATCACCGACATCTTGACCATGATTCGATGGGGTAGTACTACTAAAATCATTATCTCCACCCTCATCATCATGATATGATGGCTAGCACTACATGAAGACTCATTTGACAATTATGTTGCATGCCCTTCATCCCTCCTCGCTACTAGTAGCCTGGCATCTCTAAAAATATGATTCATAAGAGTCATTATATCTTCAAGGCAGTCCTCGAAGATCTCTATGATCCTAGGATATGCCCTGATGTCTCGAGCCCTCACAAGAAAAACTCCATCCTCCACCAAAATTATATACATCTAGTCGTAGTAATCCATCCTAAATCTGAGACCAACCCTACATATCTGAATACCCACACTTCCCCATTACATGTGAGGATCATGTGCCTCATCATCTTGGGCCTCAACCATCTCTACATCTGATCCCTCCAGTGGGGGAGGAGGCATGTCCCCAATGAATGTGCAGATATCTACCAAATATATAGTACACAACAATAATTAGACAATTTCATTAAAGAATTTTATTAAACAATTTAATAAAACAAGTTAAACAACGTGCTAGAATAAATTTTATTCTAATTAATTAACACAATAAAATAAAACTAGATTAATCTAAAGAAAACATTAATATTACCTATATCATCTATAGGCTCATTCAGTGTGAAGAGGATGTTGGGAAAATGTCTCCAATCCATCCCCGCGTATGAACACGGCACCAAGAAAAACATGTGGTCATCGTCACTGGCGAGTAGTTCCAATGGCTAGGCAGAAATTCTGGACAGATACTCTGGTAGGCCCCTCTTGTGCATCATATGCCCCCACATGTGCATCTACACCACAGTCATCAGGCTAGGAGGGTGACATTCAAATGTATCCCTCTTCTTTTGAAACCTCTAAAAAAATAAAGAAAAAAACTTTGAATCGAAATGGAAGTTCTTCCTCCAATATATCATCGCAGAACATCTATCTAAAGCCCTACAAAACTACCTCAAAAATGGAAAAATATCTGATACATTGTGGCATCTCCATCAAAGAATTGAGATAATACAAAAGTGGTAAACTAATGTGTTTCCCATCACTAGTATAGTGTGAAATTGTGGTCATTAATAATGAAAGGCACTTAACCTCTAGTGTAGAAAAAGAACCAATTTTTAGCTGTCCACCACACACCTGAAATTTTTTTGGACGGACTGCAATACCCCCAACATATCTCTGAGAGCGTACAAGATGACTCTCTATTAAAGCCCCATAGGGGACATCAGTGAACTCTAGAATATCCTCCCCTCTCCTAGATAGTCCAGTGATAAATGTATGTCCTCCTTAGAGGGTTTATTACACGTCTCAGGACTGACACAGAATGGTTGTTATTTCACACTCCACATGCACAACAAGATAGAGTGTTCATTCAGGGATGCAGCCTCATCATAGTAATTAAGGAGGCCTACATTACTCAAGAGCGCTTAGGTCATTGTGAAAATAGGGTGAGGGTATAAATTCCTATCCCTCTCTCGGGCCACCCATGATCAAACCACATTGTATTGGTCTGCTATTTTCTCCTACTCCTATTGTTGCTCACTCTGTTGACATATTTGCTATATAATTGACATATAAAATAAATCAACTTCATACATAAAATATTTCTTTTATTAAATGAAAATTGTATTTATAAATATGGAAACATAACTTTCAATTTAAGAGAAAAAAATTCCTTTGTGAGCCCCAAAAATAGTAATGCACTGGCTCTGATGCGTTATAAAACAAAACAACATCGGAAACAAAGCATACATACGTATGACTCGCCACTTTAGGTTCGCATACATACATTTTCAACATGGTGCATCAAGAACAACTTATGCATCGATGTGTACATATAACCTTTCCACACCTATACGGAACATTCAAGTTATCAAACACACTGAGCTATATTTTCTTAATATTATGTGTGCGATGCATTTTATAAATATAAATGCACCGGGCATAAGCTAAAAATGTACGAACTGACATAAAATCTATAGCTTTTCCCAGTGCCTTGTAATTTACTAAGCACACTGCAAAATGATGGTGTGTTATTTTCACGCACCGAACTGTGGTGCACCCAATAAATTTACAAGGTGCATCACTATCGGTGCGAGCTGAAGCTATCGAACACACCGCACAATAATTTTTTTGTTTTTCAAAAATAATGTATTTTTTTACATATTTTACAATTCTAATCTGCTAAAAAAATAAATTAGAGAGAAAAATAGACATTTCCTAGACATTTGGTCATCAGGGGGCATAATTAACACGTAATTGAGATAAAAAAAATTCACCACCATTTGAGAAAAATGGAAAGCCACACACTGAGCACGGTATGAAAGGATGATGACCAATAGAAGCACCAACGACGGGGTGTTTGCATGAGGCAAGAGTACTGGCACTAGTTATTTAGAGCTCTACAACACTATAAATTGTAAAAATGTGATTTGCGACCGGTAGGTTTTTTTATTTAACCCTGTTTCAATGCGTTATTATAACCACAATGATGCGTAACATCTCCACGAGCACTACTCTCTTTTTTTTTAATTAAAACCTTTTATAAGTGCTCCTGTTAAGACGCATCAATGCATTCTAATACATTAATTACATCGATGATTTGTGAGACTATAACACCACATTTAAAAAAAAAAATCAAAATCTGCCTAGTGGTGCTCTTTCTCAAATGCACCATGGTGTTTTAATACATAAACAACACCGATGTTTCATAATAATATAACATCACATTTTAAAAAAAATTAAAAAAACCTATAGCGGTGATATTCTTATGATGAACTGAGATGTTTTAAATAATGAACCACACCAGTTCTTTGTGGGAATATAGCATCACATTTTTTTAAATTGAAACCCCTTAGTGGTGTTATTTCTAAGACAGACTAGGGATTTTTAATACATGAACAACACTAGTGCTTGATTGGAGTATAGCACCACATTATTTTGAAAATAAAAAACCTATAGCAGTGTTATTTCTAAGTATGCATTGGGGTGTTTTAATACAAGAATAACATCGGTGCTTCGAGTGGATATAACAATGCCATTTTTTTAAATTAACCTTTATCTAGTGATGTTGATTATTGTAAGCACTGATGCATTGTATTATATTTACACATCGGGGCGTTAGAGTACTATTTTAGCATCAGTCATCATCACAGTATAGCATGGGATTAGGAAAAGGAATTTTACAACTAACATTTTTGTAAATTCAACCCTTTTCTAGTTCTATCGAGTAGTATAAGCACGGATGCTCTTTGTTATTTAACACACTTTTTTTATTTAAAAAAAAAAAAACCTTCCATGATGCATCATTTTCTATCAAGAAATGATGCTTATATGTATAGTAAAGCACTAATGCATCTATATATTATATATGCACCATTAAAAAAACATATGCTAAAATATTCACTCACCCACCTCCACTACAAACAAATTTTTGGGCCATTTTTATAGGGGATTATGCAAAAACCTTTATTAGAGGGTATTTTCCTTGTAGTGGGGCAATCATGTAGCATCATGTAGCAACCCTGTAAAATCTTGTAGCACCGTGAAAAACCTCTCAGAACTTGACTAGAATTTTCCTTTAAGATTAATTTGCACCTCTTAGTCATTAACAATGTTTCCTAGGCCTTGGAACCAAGCTTGAGGAAGATCAGAGACTACTTGGGATATTTCTTTTCATCAGTACAATTTATTTTTGCAATTAGTGTTAGTGATTGAGTTCATGAATTTAATAGCACATGGATAGTTTACATGGTTACTTATTGAAGAATTTATTGAATTTTGTCATTAGAAAAGGATCTCGCTGGAATGCGGTAGTTTAGGATTCATTTCATGTTATTTATTTTATGTAGCTAGACTAAGTTTATTTATCTTCCATTTATTTTCTGCAATACATTAAGGTTTCCATTCCAAGCATTTCATTTCTTACAAGTAGGTCAGAATTTCATTTTATACAACATTTACATTTCTTTCAATTAGATGATAATTTTCTTTTCTGCAATAGTTACATTTCTTGGAAGTATATTAGAATCTCCTTTTCATGCAACATTTTCATTCCTTGCAAGTAGATTTTCATTTACATTTATGCAACGGTTTTCCTTCTTGAAAAAAATCTAGATTCAATTTGAAAAATGGTCTTTGTAAACCTTGGCTTGATTCACTGCCTCAAAGAAACTTAAGTAGAACTTACCTTACTTTGCACACAGTACTAGCACCTCTTAAGTTTGTACAAATACCGAATTGATAAATTAGGGTTGGTATCCCTAAGAGTTGCAATATTCTTGTTGCCATACTAGAGTACACCAGTTCTTCAACAACAAGGTTGAAAGCCATTATAACATTATAAGCACTATGAGATCACCATTTCATTTGTGGGAATTGAACTTGGATAGGGAGGATAATAATCATTCCCCCCAACCACCCAAGATAAATCCAATTGACTATAGTTGATCATATATAACTTATAAATTTCTCATAAAACACAAATCCTAGGTTAGAGAGAAAATGTTGTTATATTTCTTCAAATATTAGTAATAAAGTCTTACTCATAAGCATCATTGATTTATATCAATGTTCAAAGTCTTGGAAATAAAATTACAAGGAAAATTATTACTACGTTTTTAGAGAGGTTTTTTTCCTCTTTAGAAACGTGATAAATGCAGAGTAGAAAATACAAGAGGCTCATTAAAGGAAATGAATATTCACAATGGTGAGTATAGTATAAGGACTTAAAAGAATAAAATAAAAAATTTCATAACACATTTCTTCTATCATAGCATATCATTTGGCACGCTAAAGATAAAAGTACCATAGATGTAGATAAATTAATATGATCATTCAATTAAACTAATGAAGGTTTTGAGGAGAAACATACTTGAAATTTCATCCTTAAAACTCAAAGAGATAGATCACATTAGCTATGTGTCACAAATAGTTCTCTCTGGAGCTTTAAAAATGCAAATGTTTATTAAAAATGTATAATTTATTTTTGTAAAATGAAATGTTTTTTCCCAAATAAACTAGGATGGGGTTCCCATGGAGTATGAAAATTAATGGAAGACTTAGAATAAAAAAATAGGTGATAGCTAAGAATTTACCTTATCTCCTCCTTTCACATTGACACTACCATATTCGAGTATCTCCTCCCTTCACATTGGACTACACCATCATGAGGTTAGATGGCCAGATAACGGTCACTAAGTCATAGATACGAAAATTTTGGATCTGAATTGTTATTCACCTATCATCTACTTTTTCTTTAAGAAGACCTCTAAGAAAACTCACTAGAATTAATTTTTTCCTGTATAACTTTCTTCAAACACTTTGTCAACATGCAGGTTGCAATTCCAATAAAATTACACCTAGAAAATTGCATTCACTCAACAAATTCAATTACATTTTTTGCGAACATAAACACAAATGAAAAATTATGAACTTTTAAATCAATAAATAACTCAACAAACCATGAATTTGTACTAAACATTTTTTGGACAAAAGTCCTTGGAAAAACCCAGGAGAGAAAACTAGTTTGAGAGAGAGAAGATTTTATTATTATGATTTAGTAATAAACATTTACATAATTGAATTAACACAAAAATGATAATCTCAATTTATAAGCCACACAACAACCCCTAAATCATATGTATGGTGTGTCTTGAAGTGTGTGCCCTCTGTTGTCCAAATTGTACAACCTGTATGGACTATACATCCACTAAATCAATGCCAAAACTATCTTCAAATGAGTTACAAAGTTGTTGTATGGTACAACACTCCCTTAGAAATTCATGTCCTTTCCTTGCCTCAAATGTTTTCCCCTTTAATGTTGTATAAACTACTTATTCTCAATTATGTGGTTTATAATTAATTCTAACATTGCCTTGAGAATCATTCCAACATTTTTGTCTTGAAAATTGTGCCACTTGAATGTGATCTTGAGAAATCCTTCATCCTTCCTTTAGCTCAAACTTTCTCCCTTTTCATGAGTCTCCCACTCAAAAATTATAATAGAGTTTCTCTTTGGATTCATTCCACTATAAAGTTCAGAGAGGGTGTGCTTTGGCTTTCCACCCAGCCTCCAAGGTCAAGGGATAAGATTTAATATTGGGCCCTCTTAATCCAATAGTTTTGTTTTAATATATCATTGACATTAACGAAGTGAAATTTTCTCATCAAATTTATATCTCATGATGTTAAATTAAACCTCAAGTCACTTTAGGAAAAATTCTCACATGCTAGCTCCAATTTTGTGTGGACAACACTTTTCCTAGATGAATTCTAACTCTCCATATTAGATAGGAAAGTGTTTTTTACCACTCTCAATTTGTCCATGAAAGATACAAATTTTCCCTTCATAACAGACTTCAAAAAGATGTTTTCAACTTGATCATCAATGGAAATGTATCTTAGTTTCACTTCTCCTCTCTAGAAATTATCTCAAATGAAATGATATCTAATATCAATATATTTAGATCGGTCATGAAATAATATATTATCGAAGAGTTTCAAGAAACTCTGGTTATCACAGTATATCATAGTGGGCTCCAAATCTAGTCCAAACAAACTCACCAACAACTTGCAAAGCCACATGGCCTCACGACTTACCTGAATAGCTACCATGTATTCTTCCTCAATAGAATTCAACCGACTGTTGTTTCCGGCTAGGTCATGACACAATTTTTCATCCCAAACTGAAGCAACATACAAAATTTCTCCCCCAATCCACTACACTACTTTCCCAATATAAATCCATGTAGCCAACGAGGTGGATTCCATCCCCTTGCACATACTCCAGCCCATAGTACATTTTCCCCTACAAGTATCTCAACACATGCTTTTCTACAATCCAATGAACTCTCCTACGATCCACTTGATATTGATGGAGATTTTTTATACCAAAACATAATTTTGGCATGGCGTTGTTCAGATACATCAATGACCCATTGAGTTGATGATACAAAGTGGGGTCCACCAACTCTCTCTAAAAATTGATAATCTTTTGTAAATTAATGATCATCAATGTAGCCATAGGATTTCAACCCTCCATTTTGAATCTCCTCATAATATCAGCTTCATAATTTCCCTACCCAAGAAATATATTCCCATCCTCCTTCCACACCTCCATCCCTAGAAAATAATGCATCAGTCAAAAGCCCTTCATCTCATACTCTAAGGAAAGAACCTACTTGCAAGCAGATATTAGTTTGTTCTCTCTTGTCATGA
This sequence comes from Pinus albicaulis, assembly GCA_034641835.2. Classification (NCBI taxonomy): domain Eukaryota; kingdom Viridiplantae; phylum Streptophyta; class Pinopsida; order Pinales; family Pinaceae; genus Pinus; species Pinus albicaulis. Next base: position 711,051,552 of record CM076570.1, on the reverse strand, counting down.
ACAAGTCGTCTACATACAACACAGGAATGAAGGACTCTCATCCAATACAAATGTAACACATTTTTAGATATTCCTCACTCTTTTTGAAAACAATTTGTTGTAAGTATCTATCTGTGAATACCATGCTTATGGATATTGCTTTAGTCCATAAAATACCTTTTTCAACTAACACACGTGAGACTCTCTCCTATGAATCTCAAATCCATGTGGCTACTAAATGTACACCTAGTTCCTGTAGAATTCCATTCAAAAATTCATTTTTCACATCCATATAGTGAATCCTCCACCCCATCTCCATTGCAATAGAGATCACTGCTATGAATGAAGTGTACCTCATTAGGGGAATTTTGAGGTCTAAAATGGGCCTCCTAAGGAAATTATAAAATGATAGTTGAAATAATAAAACAAGATTTGATTACATCATCAAATTTTAGAGGGAAAAAAGAAAAAACTACTTTTTCAACTCATATTTTCAACTTATCTCCCAAAATTTTTACTCAAATTTTGAGCAGGAGTACTCGTTGGATGAAAAATTTAATTCCTCGTCCAAGGAGTACCCATGTTTCATACTTTCGATGGGTCCTACTATACGAAAAATGAGAAATACATGAAAAACGTGATTCCAATCACGTTTTTTATGTATTTCTCATTTTTTGTGTATCAGAGTCCATCAAAAGTATGCAACATGGATACTCCTTGGATGAGGAATTAAATTTTCATCCAACAAGTGCACCTGCTCAAAATTTGAGTAAAATCTATGGGAGATAAGTTGAAAATACAAGGTGAAAAAGTAGTTTTATTATTTTATTTTTTAATCTTTTTACCATTTTACTTAAAAATGGTGAATCATCCCCCATGGTTGACATAATCATCTTGAATCCTATTGGTTCTTAAGAAAATTATTTTTTTGTACATTTTTCTTTGGAGGCCCATTTTAGACCTCAAAATTCCCCTAATGAGAAGCAGGTACAAACATCTCATCATAATAAACTCCCTCCACCTTTGAAACACCTCTCACCACAAATCATTCTTTTTACTTCTCTATGTTTCCATCCACAACATACTTTATCTTGTACAACCACTTAGAAGTAACAACGAACTTCCCCTCTAGTCTCAATACTATTGAATTTCCACAACCTTGGGTCTAGGTTTGAGTCTTAAACCTCTGATATTGCCCGCATTGCCTTATGTGAGAGGGGAAGTAGGGTAGGGGTAAGCTTAGAAATATCATAACAAATATGAACAAACTATGGAAGTGTAAGTAATTGGGTGAAAATGTGAAGTTGGGTTACGGGTTTTTCCCTTTTTTGAGAAAAAAATATCATTTTTAGAAGTTCTTTAACTTTCTACAAACTAAAACATTTTTTCTATTTAGAATTTCATTTTACAATAAAAAGAAAACTTGTCATAAATTTTATTAGCTTTCTATTAATTATTTTTTGGAATTTTTTTATTCACATTTGATATGTCAACTTAGCAATTCTTATAGTGTGTGTTCTTTACCAATCAAGGGATTCATAAAAGGTCATGTCTTTTAACACTAGTGTATTCTTTTTTAACTAGGTGTTTTTGAGAAAAAAATGCATTGAAACAATCTAGACAAACTCTACTTCGATATCATTATATTTACGAAACCAACTCATGCATTTCATAATTACTAGAATTTTTTTAACTAAACCAATATAAGAAACTACATATTTTGAATATGTTTAGTTTAGCGTCATGTTTCTTAACATATTAGTTATAAAGTAAAAGTATAAAACCTACCCATTACAAATGACGGACCAATGTAATGCACCATAAATTTTTCAAATTATTTTACATTGTATTTTGGAAGATACAAAATTTTGATTTCACTAAATAATAATGACCTTAAAAAAAAAATTGCACCCATTTTATTATAAATTTAATTAAAATTAGTAAATATCTATGAAACTCCATAAAATTTATATGTGCTAAAAGTAGATTCAATTCTGCAAATGCTAGTCTTAGTTCTGAAAGTTAATTCATCAAATTTGATGGAGTTTAACTATTACGAAGTTGAATAAATGTGATCAGATTCGAGTTCCAGCGTAGTTGCAGGCGTTCTAATTCGACCGAACTTTTTTTGGTGTCACGTCTCATCAAAATTAATGACAAAAAATTTTTGTCAAACTTTTGGTTTCTCATTTTTGTAGCCGCACAAAAAAAGATAAGGCCCCTCCAAAAAACAAATTTTTCCAAACTCTATAAATAAATGAAACTGAAACATTATTTTCGCACGCTACCAAACCAAGAGTCTCAACTACTAAACTAATTTACACAACATAAATATAAAGAATTAAATCACATATACACAAACATACATAACTTTTTAAAATTTAAATCCAACTTTGTTATATTAACAACACATAATAAGGAAATCTAGGGCTCTTGTACCAGGGTTAATGGCCATTATATATCCACTAGTATAAGACAAGATGCTCTGACCATCTCGCTATAGCATCTAACATCTCCTCTCGGTCATATCCTGTACCTTCCCAGTCCATCAACTCCCGATCTCCAACTCCTACCTCTATCAATGCTCCAAGTCCATTTGGCCACTGAATCTCAGCTATCCAATCTACTCTCTAGTTTTCCCTTCATCCATCAAGGGCACAACAAGTTGAGACTCCTGTCGAGCTTTTCATAGCTACACTTGTGAGCAACTCTCAATCTACCCACTGTTTCTCCTTAGCTACTCAGGGACTTCAACCCACTATGTTCTTCCTGCGTTGCTCCGATGAAGACCAACATAGGGCATGTAGGGCTTCCACCTATCACTACAAGATATCCATCTCTCACAATGAACATGCGCTAGGGGTACTGCCCATCATATGTTGTAGAATTCATTCTCCACACACAAGTATTGGGCTCCACAATCCTGCTCCTAGTTTATCATAACCTTGAGCTCCAACAACTTCCATGATGGCAGTCACCTTTGTCCATCAAGGTGTTTCACTTCGACTCCTCCATGGGAACTATCACGCTATCATCCAACATACCATAAGTGCCAAATCTCATCCACCCTTGGTCTTCTCTCACGTTGCCCTCCAACAGTCCTCGAGAGACCAAGTCCACACTTTAGCCTATGCTTCTAGTTAGGGCATCCACACACTTGGGTTACCCTCACAAAGGGCTTCTCATTGACTCCACCAATCCACCCCTTGCCCTGAAATAGAGGATCTATTGCACAAATCTAGGCACCTCAACGTGTCCTCGCCTAGGACACCATCAATCCATGGATCATCAAGTGAACATTTGCGATACTCCTTGTTTTTGTCTTCTTACCTTCTAATATGATGTGCCTTTTATCACCTTGGCTACTTGGTAGGCATCCCAACAATCCACGTCGGCACCTCCAAAAAAATCCTAATATTTCTTCACACTCCCCATCATCTGATCCAACACATGGATTGCCACGCGTGCCCACATTATTTTGTACAAAGTCCTTTATAATAGAAAGTCTAGGGCACCTTTTCACCTTAATGCCTCACAAGGATGAAAATAAAATTAGTCTAACCTAAGACATGATTAAAAACTTGTGACTACATGACCCAACAAAACACCACATGTTGTCCCAATTTTTTGTTTTAAGGGTATTCTTGACTGCTACAACTGAGGGTCTCGTTAGGGCACCAAACGCAATCCTAACAGCCCTCATAACATTGTTGCGACAAACCTCCTTTGGTGCGGATCCTGATATCCAACAATTTTTCTACCCACGCTTCATGTTCCACTTCTTTAGCACCATGGAATAGGCCTTACGACCCTCCTATTCTAATCATAACAGGCCTGCAGTGGCTCTAGGGCCCGCGGCCTCCCTAAATAGGCCTTCTCCATACCCAAAATTGTCCTTAACATATTCTAAACTCACACACCAACTTCAGACCTCATTCAAAGGGACCCTAATCACCCAAACAAACCCTTTCTTGGTTGTGGATTCGAGGAACATAACTCTACCTACAATCTACACTTCATCCTCCTCTAAGAGATGCCCTAAAAAAATTGCAACGTCCTGATCCTTCTTACTGCATCCAAGGGAGAAGTCTGATCGCCTTTTCATGTATGTTACCCACACAATGGATGATCAATACATAACATATCACCCTCCTTTTATAGCCTAAGGAGGGGATTCTTCCAATGTTATGCTAGGGGTTGTCCAACTGTCACATTCCTAAAATAACCTTAGGCCGATCTTAAACATAACCACAACCCCACCATATAATTTCAAAAATTAACAACTCCTCAACGACAACTTAGAATCAGACGATTATCATTGCGTTGGAATCATATCACTGAGAACTATCATCCTAATCCATCACATTTCGTACCTCTATCATAGTTTTGGCCCAACAACCGATGGGTGAAAAACCCCCAAGCTTGTATCTCAAGCCCACATTCCCATTTGTGGTAGTTTGACCTCCAAGCCTCAATCACCAGGGCTTGGAGTACCTCCCAAGATACATAAAAATCAACACTCCCTCTTAGCGAGGGAGGTACTTCCAAACCTAGGAAGCAATCATCATCTCTGACGACGACACTAGCCCAGCTGGCATCCATCACTGTAGCATACCTTGTAAATGAACCCGAGAATCTTAGTAGTTCATCTGCCTCATAACATATAAAACTAAAGATCCCAGACCTCCATAGGGTTGCTCCCTCTGAGGCTAGACTCCCTCTGAGCCTACCTATATCCACTAGCTTAGTCCTCCAAGCATTCATCCTCCTGGATCAAATACCACTCATGAAAATCTCGCTAATCTGAGATATGAAACACCACCATCCGATGAAGATTCTAACCTGCCAAACTGTCATCCATCACATGATTCCATCTCTATCAACCTGATCTCATCTATGCCAAAGAGACCCTCAAGTTGTTCCAACCATATTATATTATCAACACAACTTCATTATATTAACAACATATAATACAAAAGTATAGGGCTCATGTACCAGGGATAGTGGCCCTCATACATCCACTATTACAAGACAAGATACTCTGACCATCTAGTTGTAGCATCTAACATCTCCTCTTGGTCGTATCTTGCGCCTGCATGGTCCTTCGCCTCCTGATCTGCAGCTCTTACCTCTATCAATGCTCCAAGTCCATCTGGCCACTGAATCTTGACTATCCAATATCCTCTCTAGTTGTCCCTCTGTCCATTAAGGGCACAACACGTCGAGAATCATGTTGAGTTATTCACAGCTCCACTTATGAAGAACTCTCAATATGCCCACTATTTCTCCTCAGCTACTTAGGGACTTTATCCCACTATGGTATTCCTGCGCTAATCCGATGAAGACCAACATAGGGCATAAAGGGCTGCAACCTATCACTGCAAGATGTCCATCTCCCACAATGAACACAGGCTAGGAGGAATGCCCATCATCTGTTGTAGAAGTCATTATCCACAATCCTACTCCTGGTTGATTAGACCCTTGAGCTCCAACAACTGCCAAGCTAGTAGTCCCCTTTTTCCATCAAGGTGTTTCACTTTGGCTCCTACATGGGCACTATAACGCTGTTCTCCGGCAGACCATAAGTTCCCAATATCATCCACACTTGGTCTTATCTCATGTTGCCTCCCAACAATCCTCGAGATACTAGGTCCACACTGTAGCATCTGCTCCTAGTTAGGGCATCCTCACACTTGGGAGATGCTTACACATGGATGCCCATTGACTCCACCACTATTCCCTTTGCCCTGCAATAAAGAAGTTATTGTGCAAATCTAGGCACCTCAATGTGTTATCACCTAGGACACCAGCAATCCATCAATCATCAAGTGAACATATGCAATACTCCTTGTTGTTGTCCTCTTACCTTCCAATATGATGTGCCTGTTGTCACCTTGGCTACTTGGTACGCTTCTCAATAGTCCACGTGGAAACCTCAAAAAAACTCCTAAGATTTATTCTTGCTTACCATCATCTGATCCAACCAATGATTAGATGATGGTAAGCATGTCTAGGGCTTATCTTTAAGATCGGTTGAACTAATGTGTTTGTCATCCTTGTGAGGCATTAAGGTGACAAGGTGCCCTAGACTTGTTGTCATAAAGAACCTTGTAAAAAAGAAGGTGGGCACACATGGACTTATGGCTTAAGGCATAAGGCATTGAACTAAGTATCAGTACCATGTGAAATAACAATCTACAATCTAGTGACAGCTTAAACTATTGTAAAGTGAGTTCCAGATAAAATTGTACCTCCTAAATTTTGTGGCCTTATCATCTAAGGAACATGTGGTTGAGGTCCCTGTAACTCTCCCTTCGAATATCTTTGAAAGGTTCTGTACTCCTAAAATCTCATATCACTCCTCAAAACAACCTTCCTCAAGGAAGGGAAGTATATGTGGTAAGCCTTTGAATTCTTTCTATACCCAACAAGGATACCCTTTTCTGTATTGGGTTTTAGCTTCTTCCCCTTATTTTAATGGACATGTGACCATGATAGGAACCCAAAGATCTAAAAGTCCCCAACCCCAGGCTACTTCCTATATAAATCCTCCTTATAATTTTTCCTCCACAATGCATGATTAGGAATCCTATTTTGAAGATATATTTTAGGGTTATAAGCCTTAAACCAAAGAAATAATGGTAAACTATGATCATACAAAATAGTTCTAACTAATCCCACAACAAACCTATTCTTCTACTTGACAACCCCATTCTATTAAGAGTTGTATGGTACTATGAAATATTTTTTGATTCCTTCCTTCTAACATAACTCCTTAAAGGAAATGGAGGTATACTTACCCCCATTAGCAAACCTCAACACGTGAAGCTTCCTCCTCGTATGGTTCTCCACAAGACTTTGAACTCTTAAAATTTCTTGAAGGCCTCCCCCTTTGTCTTCATGAAGTACATATATGTATTCCTAGAAAATTAATATATGAATATAAAACAATATGTATAACCACCAAGAGAGGTTGAATACGTCGTAACACATACATATGAATGAAGAAAGTCAAGTATACTTGTCATCCTACTATCATTTCTTGGAAAAATAGTCACTATTAAGTGAATTTTGAGGTCTAAAATGGGCCTCCTAAGAAAAATGCACAACAAAAATATTTTTTTTAAAAAGTAATAGGATTCAATATGATGATGTCAACCATGGGGGATGATTCACCATTTTTTAAGTAAAAGGGTAAAAAGACTAAAAAATAATAAAATAATAAAACTATTTTTTCAACTTGTATTTTCAAGTTATCTCCCAATTTTTTTACTCAAATTTCGAGCAGGAGTACTCGTTGGATGCAAAATTTAATTCCTCATCTAAGGAGTACCCATGTTACATACTTTCGATGGGTCCCGCTACATGAAAAGTGAGAAATACATGAAAAGCATGATTGCAATCACATTTTTTTATGTATTTCTCATTTTTCGTGTAGCAGGGTCCATCGAAAGTATGCAACATAGGTATTCCTTGGATGATGAATTAAATTTTGCATCTAACGAGTACTCCTGCTTAAAATTTGAGTAAAAATTTAGGATATAAGTTGAAAATATGAGTTGAAAAAATAGTTTTTTCTTTTTTTCCCTCTAAAATTTGATGATGTAATCAAATCTTATTTTATTATTTCCACTATTATTTTATAATTTCCTTAGGAGGACCATTTTAGACCTCAAAATTCCCCTAACAGGCTTGGGGTACTTCCCGAGAGAACACCCTCTGCACACATCCTCATGCTCCAATCTTAAATCAAGCAATCATGTGACAATTTCCCCTAGGATCCTGAGAGCTCCATCATGTAATTGATCCATCCTCTTATTTCATAGATCACATATATCTCTACTACCACTACTATTGTGATTTAAGGCATTTCTAGGCTGAAATATGAGCCTGTACAAATTCCCCCATATAAACCCATTCATTTTGTCCAAATGTTGAAATTTGGTTACCAGAGGACAGGTGGTTCCCTAAGGCTTTGATCTTTGGCCTAGGGAAAAGTGTCCAAAAGAATTCAATTTTTCTCCTAAAGTGACTTTATAAAGTTAAAAAGTCAAATCTAATTTAAAAGTGACTTTAAGTGATAAAGTTACTAAAGTATAATTTTAAAGTGACTTTAATAAAGTCAATGTGAAATTAGAAAGGAAAAGTGACTTTAGAAATAAATGATTAAGTGGGTCTTTATTAAATTGGGGTGAATTAAAAAATAGAAAGTGAGATTTAAATGAGCATTTAATCTTAGCCCTAGATCTAAAGCTATCTTAGCCATTAGATTTAGAGATTTCCCAAAAGTCACTTAGGGTTAGGTTAAAGGAGGAAAAGAAGGGAAAAGGTCATTCATTCTTTCATAAGCAGATTGAGAGAGGAGGAGAGAAAGTTGAAGAGAAATTTCTGAGCGGAGGGAGAGCAGCAATAGAGACACAATAAATCTGTATAGTAAGAGGGCACATTTCCTATGGCATCATTTCTGTACATCATCATTTATTGGCACGTTTACCAAGATAGAAAATTTGTACAACAAGGTTGCACGCATTTCGAGGCAAGGTACAATGCAAATTTCGAGGAGTGATTTTTAGCAGCAAAGGGAATGAATTTTGAGGTTGTTTCAGGGCTCAAAAATTGAGGAGTGGCTGCTGTACATTTTCGTACAGTCCTTACAAGCAGATTTTGGCACATTTTTTGAGGCTGCAAGTATAGCATTTAATGTTGTAATGTTTCTATAAATTTCTGTTTTTCTATTGGCATGATTTTCAGGGTTGGAGGTTGACATGGAAATCAAGATAAGTGGGTTTTGTACTTGCTATAATTTTTTCTGTATTTTTTTGTTCACTGTAAAAGCATTTATCAGAAATAAGAAGAGCTTTCAAACTAGTTTTCCCCAAGAGTTGTAGGGGTTTTTCCAGGATCAAGTTGACCAAAAATCAACGTGTCAAAATTCTGTGTGTGGCTGATTTATTTTTTTGAGTTTTTATTTCTACATTTCAGCATTGTGAAATTTCCAAAATTAGTGTTTTCAGAAAATATTTATTTTTCCAGCTTGTTGAATGTATGGCTATGGGAATGGGCATTTAACTATATGGGAGAAATAAGGAGAAACTGAAAATTGGGGTTGGGTTATCAAATTTTTACATGGTATCAGAGCTATTTTGCTAAAAAGGCAGTTTGGGACAGCAAGAAGAAAAATTACAGCAAGCTGATTTTTCACACAGAAATCATTACCTTTACTATAGCAGTGTTATTTTTAGTTTATTTAGGACAGCAAACATGTCTTTGTGCTTGAGGGTGGAGGATAGGTTGGATGGGCATAGTAACTACAGTGTATGGAAGGAGAGAATGTAGAGCATATTTGAGGAGGCAGAAGTATGGGATATCATGGTGCATACTGCACAAAACCCTGTTAATGTGCCTATTGATGTTGTTTAGTTGGTAGCCTTTAATAAAAAGAATAACAAGAGTAAGAGACTGATTCTAGATGGAATCAAAGACCATTGCATTCCTCATGTGAGAGGAAAGAGATATGCTCATGAGATGTGAACAACATTGACCAATCTCTACCAGAGTACCAATGAGAATATGAAAATGGTCCTAAGGAAGAAGCTAAAGACCATTAAGATGGGTAAGACTAATAGTGCAGATGGATATCTCACAAAGTTTAATAATGTGAGAGATGCATTGGTAGCAGTTGGAGAGGTCCTTCCACCCACTGAGTTGGTGAGAATTGTAGTGAATGGCCTTCCCAGTTCATGGCTGAACTTTTTTGATGGGGTTTGTGCACGTGAGACCCTTCCCACTTGGGAGAGGTTCTAGGATGATTGCATACAGACAGAAATCAGGAAGAGCCAGATTGGGGCATCCAAACTAGTTGAGCATGATGAGGATGTAGCACTATTGGCAGGAGGCAAGAAAGGCAAGGGAAAGAAGCAAGCTTCCACAAGTAATGGTGGGGGCAAAGGCAAAGGTAAAGGTAATCAGGGGAAAACACAGAAGGACTATTCCAAGGTGAAGTGTTGGAAATATCAGAGGATGGGACACTATGCAGTTGTGTGTCTGGAGAAGAAGAATAAGGGGAAGAACCAGAGCACGACAGCATCAACAAAGATAGAGGACTTTACGGATAGCTTTGACCAGGAGTTTGGGTTCACTACTTGTGAGTCCACTAGTGCAGGATCACCTGCCACAGAGGTTGAGAGGGAGTGTGCATTTCCCTCCACTAGCAGAGCATCTTCGGGTATTTGGTATGTTGACAGTGGGTCTTCACGTCATATGACAAGATTTCGTGAGTACTTCTCAGAGCTTTCAGAGAGTGGCACTGATATAGAGGTAGTACTTGGAGATGACAGCGTTGTTAGAGCAGTCGCTGTGGGGACATTAACATTTAACAAGGAACCCAAACCTCCCTTGAAGGTGTGAGATGTTCTATATGTGGCAGGGATGAAGAAGAACCTCATATCCATCTCAGCATTGGAGGACAGAGGATATGAGATATTTTTCAGGAGAGGACAGGTGCTAATATATCCCAGGGGTGCTCTAGCTGATTCAGCTAGAGTGATTGGTGTACGCCATGCAAAGGTGTACAATTTTGTCTTTCAGCCCCTTTTGGCATTGAGCAGTAGTACCGGAAGCAGAGTTAGTAGTTCAGAACTGTGCGAGATTTCGCACTACAGGATGGGGCACATGTATCATGGAGCCTTGAGGACATTGCGGAAGATCACTATAGGTGTGCCAGATTTCAGTACTGATCACTTTGATACATGCAGAGGATGTGCTATGGGCAAGTTTGCCAAATCCCCTTTTCCCAGCAGTGACAGCAGATCGACTGGGATACTTGATTTGATTCATTCCGATGTGAGCGATCAGATGTCTCATGTTTCCTTGAGTGGATATGAGTGTTATGTTTTATTCATTGATGACCACTCCAGGAGGACCTGGATTTATTTCTTGAAGACCAAGAGTGAGTTCTTCAAGCGGTTTTAGGAATTCAAAGCTCTTGTGGAGACTCAGATAGGTCGAAAGATCAATTCCTTGAGGTCAGACAATGGAGGTGAGTACATCCTTGGAGATTTTGTTGACTATTGTGCGGAGGCAGGCATTAGGAGGGAGTTCACAATTCCTTACAACCCCCAGCAGAATGGGGTTGTGGAGAGGAAGAATAGATCCATTGGAGGGGCTGCCAAATCCATGCTACATGATCAGGGGTTACCATTTTTTTGTTCGCAGAGGCTTGCAACACTACTGTATATTTTCAAAACAGGAGTCTGCATTGTACTTTAGGGCATGTGACTCCAGAGGAGGCTTTTTCTGGGAAGAAGCCTGATATTGGTCATCTTCGTATCTTTGGGTGTATTGCATACTCCTACGTACCCAAGGAGAAGAGGACCAAGCTAGAGCCCACAACAGAGAAGGGTGTCTTTGTGGGCTACAGTGAGACCTCAAAGGCCTTTCGGATTTATATTCCCGCACAGAGGAGAGTTGTTGTCAGGCGAGATGTGAAGTTCGAGGAGGATAGGGATTTCAGGAGGTCGCTGGAGTTAGATTATCTGGATTAGCTAGATCCTTAGGAGCAGTTGAGTCAGTCGTAGGGATCCAGTCGGCAAGGATCAGGAGTATCAAGAGGTACATCGATTACGATGTCAGGTCCATCAGTGAGAAATGGCTCGTAGAGTTAGAGCGGTGGTGCTTCAGGCAACATGCAAAGCAGTCCGCAAAGCATTTCACTAGGGATTCCAATGATGGATAGTTCACATGATACTTCAACATCTACAGGTTCAGTTTCAGGCAGGAGGACAACATAAAAACAGTCGGGAGTTCATGCTCCTGATGAGGAGGAGGAGTTTCATTCTCCAGTGGGAGAAGTGTGCTCATGGAAGAGGAAGCCCAAGTGGCTTCAGGATGCATTGAGAGAGGCCACATCTATTGCTGGGCCTAAGAGGCCGGTCAGAGAGAGAAAACCACCTGTTAGGTTCTGTAGCTATATGGAAATGGTTGCCAACATCGTTGACTCTGAGCCTTCTAGCTATGAGGAGGCAGCTAGCCAGTAGGTATGGAGAGAGGCCATGCAGGAGGAGTATTCCTCTATCATGAAGAATGATTTTTGGGAGGTGGTGTCGAGGCCCAAGGGAAAATCCATGGTTACTTCCAGATGGCTTTACATGGTAAAGCATGTTGTAGATGGTAGCATTGAGAAATTCAAAGCAAGGTTTGTGGCTAGAGGGTTCTCCCAAGTAGAGGGAGTTTATTATGAGCAGACCTTCACTCCCATGGATCTATATACTTCAATTCGCTCCATCATATCGACAGCAGCAGAGATGGGTTGGAAGATCCACCAGATGGATGTGAAGACCGCATTTCTCAATGGCTTCATACAGGGGGAGGTGTACATTGAGCAGCCACAGGGCTTTGAGGTGCATGGGAAGGAGTCCCATGTGTGTAGACTGAAGAAGGCCCTTTATGGCCTGAAGCAAGCTCCCAGAGCTTGGTACTCCAGGATAGATACATACTTGTAGGATATGGGTTTCACAAAGAGTAATGCAAATCTGAACCTTTACTTTATTTTGATAGGTGAGGAGCCTCTCATTCTAGTGTTGTATGTGGATGACTTGGTCATTACGGGTGCAGAGAGACTCATAGAGCACTGCAAGAGAGATCTTGCATCGGAGTTTGAGATGAATGACATTGGCTTGATGCATTACTTTTTGGGTTTGGAGGTGTGGCAGGAGGAGGGGCATTTCTTCCTGGGGCAAGGGAAGTATATTGTGGACATCCTTGGCATATTCCACATAGAGGATTGAGGACCCATGTCGACACCGATGATCACCAATTGGAAGAAGCTTCATGCTTCAGATTTTGAGTTGGTGGATGCCACATTATATAGAAAATTGATTGGTTCCTTGATGTATGTGGTCAAAACTAGACCAGATATATGTTTTGCATTCAACACGATGAGCCAGTTCATGTGTGAGCCTAGGAGGGTGCATTGGGTTGCTACAAAACACATTTTGCGGTACTTGCAAGGGATAGTGGATTATGATCTGGATATAGGTAGGGGGATGGAGTGAGACTGGAAGGTTACACTGATTCTGATTGGGCAGGTTGTGCTTCTGATAGGAAGAGCACTTTAGGGTGTTGTTTTGGGTTGGGTTCGGCAGTGGTGTTGTGGTTCAACCGAAAGCAGCAGTCAGTAGCATTGAGTTCAGTGGAAGCAAAGTATATGGCAGCCAGTCTAGCTAGTTGTGAGGCCATATGGCTTCGTAAGATGTTGTTTGGCTTATTTGGTCAGCCGTTGAGACCTTCAATGATTTACTGTGATATTCAGAGTTGCATTAAACTCACGGAGAATCCAGTATTTCATGACAGGTCAAAGCAATCGGCATCAAATATCACTTCATCAGAGACTATGTTCAGAAGGGAGCTGTGAATCTTGAGTATATTCCCATTTATGAGCAGGTTGTAGATATTCTTACCAAAGCCTTACCACGGGGCAGGCATGTCTACTTCAGAGACAAGATGGGTGTGGTGAGGAACACCTTCCTCGGTAAGAGGGAGAGTTGAAATTTGGTTACCGAAGAACAAGTGGTTGCCTAAGGCTTTGATCTTTGGCCTAGGGAAAAGTGTCCAAAAGAATTTATTTTTTCTCCTAAAGTGACTTTATAAAGTTATAAAGTCAAATCTAATTTAAAAGTGACTTTAAGTGATAAAGTTATTAAAGTATAATTTTAAACTGACTGCAATAAAGTCAATGTGAAATTAGAAAGGAAAAGTGAATTTGGAAATAAATGACTAAGTGGGTTTTTATTAAAGTGGGGTGAATTAAAAAATAGAAAGTGAGATTTAAATGAGCATTTAATCTCAGCCCTAGATCTAAAGCTATCTCAGCCATTAGATTTAGGGATACCCCAAAAGTCACTTAGGGTTAGGTTAAAGGAGGAAAAGGAGGGAAAAGGTCATTCATTCTTTCATGAGCAGATTGAGAGAGAAGGAGAGAAAGTTGAAGAGAAATTTCTGAGCCAAGGGAGAGCAACAATAGAGACACAACAAATCCGTACAAGAGGAGGGCACATTTCCCAAGACATCATTTCCGTACAACAACATTTATTGGCACATTTACCGAGACAAAAAATATGTACATCAAGGTTGCATGCATTTCGAGGCAAGGTACAACACAGATTTCGAGGAGCAGTTTTCAACTGCAAAGGGCACGAATTTTGAGGCTATTTCAAGGCTCGAAAATCGAGGAGTGGTTGTTGTACATTTTTGTACAAAATCTGCACAGTCTGTACAGGCATATTCTAGCACATTTTTCGAGGTTACAAGTATATAATTTAATTCTATAATGTTTTTGTAAATTTCTGTTTTGCTGTTGGCATGATTTTCAAGGTTGGAGGTTGACACAGATATCGAGATAAGTGGGTTTTGTACTTGCTGTAATTTTTTCTGTGTTTTGTTGTTCACTGTAAAAGAATTTATCAGAAATAAGAAGAGCTTTCGAATTGGTTTTCCCCAATATTTGTAGGGGATTTTTCCAGGGTCAAGTTGACCAAAAATCAGTGTGTCAAAATTCTCTGTGGCTGATTTATTTTTTTGAGTTTTTATTTCTACATTTCAACATTGTGAAATTTCCAGAATTAGTGTTTTCAGAAAATATTTATTTTTCCAGCTTGTTGAATGTATGGCTATGGGAATGGGCATTTAACTATATGGGAGAAATAAGGAGAAACTGAAAACCGGGGTTGGGTTATCAAATTTCTACACCAAAGTGATGTTAGACCCCTTAGGGTAAATTATTAACTATCAATGTATAAACAACACCTCAAATACCTTATCCTCTATGGTGAAAAATGAAATTGGGTTCTTTTTCATCCTAGGGACATATAAAAGATCCCTCATTGTGATATGCAATAGAACCTCCCTCTCAAAAGGGACAATCACGCGCCTAATATCTTGAACATGGTGTCATCTCCAAGTAGCACCTCATGAAAAACTCCGTCCTCTCTAATATCAGTAGAGCACTCTTTGATACCATACATATGGCTTGTTGATCCACTATCAATATGAAAAGTATATGAGGAATCTGCACTAGAAGCAGGATAGGAAATCAATGAGAACTCCTCAAATCTTGTTGAAAACTCATCCACCTTTGTTGAAGGTGAAACCTGCTTATTCTGCTTATTTGGGAAAGTCACTGTATAATGTCCCATATTATGGAAAGAAAATAATTAAACTTTTCTCATATCCTTATTCCGTTCACCCTTCTTCTTTTCCCCATCCTTAGGCCCCTTCTTGAATTTCTTCTTTCCCTTAGTTATAAGGGTAATACTCTCATCATCATATCCAAGCTGCTAGATAGAAGAGAAACCCCCAAGTCTCAACTCATCCTACATGAAACCATCCCATATTATTGCCCAATAAAGCACATTATCCCTATCAACAATACCACGCACAAATTTGTCCCATGGTTTAGAAAATCTATTTAAGTAAATTCTAGCTAGATTAGTGTCAACCATTCCATCTCCAATAGCCCCCAAATCATCACATATATGTGTTGGTCTAGTAAGGTATGAAGAGAATATGTCATTTTTTGTCATCTTGGTGCTCTTAGTTTCTCCCAAAGCACCAATTTCCTATTCTAATTTTAAATTTGGTATAATTTACAAAGTGCTTCCCAAATTTCAAAAGTATGGGTCTTACTTGTGATATGCGAAATAACATGGTCTTTGGTTACATCTAGAAGAATCCTCTTTGCCCTCACCTTCTTGTTGTTCTAGGATTCCAACTAAATTGGATATTGAGGAACAAAAAACACATTTTGCGTGATATCCCACACCTCATTATCCTCCAATATAATTACAACCCTCTCCTTCAATGCACTGAAATTTCAAGCTCCTTCCAATCTATGCTCAAACCTTAAACAATATCCATGATAATAGCAAGAAATCCAATTCAATTAATGAGAAACAACTGAGTACAAGGTGTTATCCCAATTTCTAATTCAATCTGAGCAACCTAGCTCTAATACCATGTAAGAAGGCCACTTATAAAATTCACTAGAATTAAAATATTTCTTGTAGAACTTTTGTCAAACAATTTGCCACACTCTGGTTGCAATTCCAATCAAAATTGCAATAAAAAAATTGCATTCATTCAAAAAACTGAACCTTTATTTTTATGAATAGGAACATAGATAACAAAATCTGAACTTTTAAATCAACAAATAACTCATTAAACCATGAAATTATACTTATATGTTTTTGGACAAAAGTCCCTAGAAAAATCTTGGAGGGAAAACCATCTTGGCAAAGAGTATTTTATTATATGCTTCAACAATAAAAGTTTACACAATATAATTAATCCAAAAATGGAATTAAAAACTTATCTCAATTTATGAGCACCAAATCAACCCAAAAATAAGTTGTATGGACCTCCTCGAAGTGCATGCCGTCTGTTTTTCAAGTTGTACAACTTGAAAAGATAGTAAAATCAACAACAAAACTACCTTGAAGCATGTGCAAATAAAATTTGTATGATACAACACTTCCTAGGAAATTCATGTCAGGCTTATTTTCCTCGATTTTCATGCCCCTTGACTATTTTATAGATTTCTTATTTTCATCTATATGTTCTTCAATTAATTCTCACACTGCTTTGGGATTCATGCTAGAACTCTTGGCTTGAAAATTGTTCCACTTGATTGATATACTTAACAATTTGTCCTCCTTCCTTCAAATTGACCTTTCTTCCTTCTCATGAGTCTCTCACTCAATAATTAGAATAGAGGTTATCCTTGGGATTCATGCCATTATAAAGCCAAGAGAGGTGTCCTTTGGCCTTCCACCTAGCCTCCAAGATCAAGTGATGAGATTTAATCTTGGGCCCTCTTGAGTGAATGGTTGTGTTTTAATCTCTCATTGACATTAATTATGTGCACTTTTCTCATGAAATTTATATCTCATAAAGTTAAATTAAACCCCAAGTCACTTTAGGAAAACTTCTCAGATGATAGCTCTAAGCCTAGTGGAAAACAATTTTCCTAGATAACTTCCAGCATGTTAAGTCTGACCTCCAAATTCACATATGGTCTCATGCCTTTCACTCAAAAACCATAGAAAAAATCCCAAATTTCCTAATAATGTGAGGCCTTACAAAACACTCTTCTGATGTGAATCCCAAGGAATTATCAAGTCATCTTCCATGTCATTAACACATCATATTCCATATCACTCTCTACCACCTGTCATGTCATGCAATTACCATGCCACACTTTGGCACTTTTCATGCCACATCACTACCATGTGTCACTTAAAAAGCATCCACTTCGCCAGCCAAAAAGGCCAAATCCACCTTCCACGTGTCATGGCCTCAAATTTCCACATCATTATCCATGCCACATCACTCCCTCCTAGTGCCACCTAGATGCCACTTGTTCTACCATCTGGATACCACGTGTCTTGTTCTCCTATTACCATTTCATCGACTTACTTGCCACATCACTACCACTTGTATGCTATATCAACTTTCCATATCAACATAATTCCATGTGTCCTTCTCTCAAAGTGTCATGTCATCAATCTTCCACTTGTCTCTGCCATTTGGCACCACATGTGATACCACATTGTGTTAGGGTCCACCTGGTGTTAAATGCTAGGAAATATGAGTTTTTTCAGTTTTTTTCGTCCATTACATATTGTAGCTCCTATACCGCGAATTCCTAGATATCCTCGAGCATCCCATATTTCATGAAAGCCAAAATTAATCTAGCGAATCGAACCATTTGGCCTCTCGATTAAATAAGAAGGCATTGCTTGTCCATACGTTGGATGACCAGATGCATTAAGGCCATCCCTAGATACTAACACTACCTTTACAACCAAAGGATTTTTCTCCTCATTCCCTAGTAATTTTACCAAGTTTCATATACCACAAGAAATATATTTGAGAGGCATATCTAACCAATCACTTTCATGGTCTTTTGAGCAAAGGTATCTATAGAAAAATTTACATCGAAGAGAAGCTACTAGAGTACACATCCAACCATCAGAAAAAATAAAAAAATAAAAAAATAAAAAAATACCAACACTTAGTAAGTAACCAAGAAATTAATGGCATCACAAGATAAGCACAATGTTTATAAACTCAATAGTCTCTCCCTGAACTTGACATTGCTTGACATCAATGACTCGAATTTCAAATCAATGAAAACAACTACCAACATACTTAACAATATCCCTCTTTGGAATTTATAGAAGCACCACTAGACATTGTTGTTCATTGATTTCTTTGGGCTTAACTCCCCATATCAGGTTGTTGAATCTTCCACTTACTCTGAAGTTCCATTATCTTCTTAATCTCCCTCTTTATTTGAGGTGCCAATGTCTAATAATCCTCCCTCTTTGAAATAAATGGAAAAGGACTTTAAGTACTCATTTATCCAAGTGAGATTAAAAAAATATCTCCAAACTACCTATACGAGAGTACACTTGTAATATTTTTTTTATTTATTTAACTAAAAATTCCTAAAAATTAACTTTAGAAGTTACACCATAATTTTCTTGCTAATAATTTAAATGAAAATGCAACAAAAAATTGTAGATAATAATTAATGCAAGAACCCTAATTTTTACCAATATTTTCTTGGAGGAGATTACATAGAAAAAAGTGGAAGATACACTAGGTTCCTAGCTCTCAAAATTCTACAATTTGATCCTCATCAGGTTTGTCCACTAACTTGGCCTTTTCCAAAATATAGTTATTCGGCCCCTTGAAAAACAATAAGTTGGTCCTCTATTTAGATGGATAAAATGACTCCTTGCTAGACTAATTCGAACTCCATGTAAGATCAATGGTCAAATAGGGTGGTTTTACAACCAATAAAACCAATCACCACTATATAGGGTGTATATTTCAACACTAAAACCATTAAATATATCGAGGGTTCCTCCCTCACACTGTTAGCTACTAGAGTCCTTAGAATTATAAAAAATATCAATACTCAATCATATACCAAATGAACTCCCATATTACTTTCTTATAACTCCCCCCCGTCAAAATACCATGGGTGGAATAATAATACCATGGGTCACTAAAATATCATGGGTTTTCTCTTTATATACCAATTTAATTTAATTATTAATTTAATTTTTTAATGTGGCTTTTTATCTCCAAGTGAAAATGAGAAAATTGATTGATCTTCTTATAAAGGGACATTATATTCCTCCATTCATGTGATTGATTTCCATCAAGAAATCTATAACCCTTGTATTAATACCAAGATCCAAAATTCACTTGTAGAATGTTCCAACATATACCTATTGCACCATCCTAAAATTTCTTCGTTCCCATATTCAAAATGAATGAGAAAAGGTCCTCAATTGCAAACAATTTATGTATTCATTATCAAGAGATTTCAAATCCTATTGTGATGCATAACATCATTCCAACTGAAGGTTGGAAAAGAAGAGAATACTATAAGGAATGTGGAGTTGTGATGCCATTATGGCATGCTTCAAAGAACCAAAATAGTCACCACTTTGAAGGAAGTGTTCTGAAATACATATCAGTAGTTGAAATTCTTTCTAAGTAAAGCTATTCCATCCTTTATTCAAGAACAAATTCCAATGATAAGAACAAACCAATATTTTTATTACTCGACAAAGTTTTTTTGGATATTTTTCTCCATGATATTTTCATAATACGTTGAGAATAAGTCGATACCATGTAGCATCATTCCATGGTTCTAAATGGAATCACCTTTGCAATTGCAGTATCATACGAAATCCATCAATACCTTCATTTCTACATGTGGAAAATGTAATCCTAATGTTGCAATTTCCACAATTACTACAAGCAATTGTTGTAGCCCCAAGAATTGTAAGTGTTGAATTTGGTCCTTGTACACTAGGAGATATATATAAATCTCTATACGAGAACCTTACAACAATATGGGAGCTCTTCTCCCTCGTATAAATAATATGAAATCCAGGTTGGTTTTGGATAAAAGTACTTTATGGGTGCATATTTAAAGTTTTTTGTGGGACAAGCTCACCATTTTGAACACTAGAGCTTATATTTTCACTCTCTCAAAGTTGTTTTCTAGAATTCAAATTAAGAATGGCAATGGAAAAAGTTAAACTAAAATTTTGTTTTTAAGGATATCCCTTGGTGTCTTCAATAGTTCAGTTATAGCATACTCCTACCTAAAAAATTAATAAACTAATTTACACACCAACCGGACAAGAATGGAAGCCTTGATATTCTCATTTGAAATGGTCACTAATTTATGAACCGTATGAAGGGATAAATCATCCTTTCTAGTTTTCCATAATGCTACTTCATATATTTGTAAACCTTCACTACCCAACATACCAACCTTTTCAAATTTTTCACACTCATCAACAACATCTTTTACTTTCCCTACCTGGAAAAGGGCTTGAGCTAGATTAAGTGACACATCATGGAAGATAAATTTTTTGACTTTCCTCCAAAATGTTGCATTGCATAGAATGCTCATTTGATGTAATCAAATATAGAAAGTAACACATTGATCTCCACACCATGCCACTAATATTATGTGACTCTAGGCAGTGTGAGGCATGTTGAACAACCTGCTCTAGAGTCACCAATACCTTTGATGGTTGTAGTTGATCTATTGATATAGTAAGCTTTCATAGACCCAATGTGAAATCTGCAACTGAAATAAACTAGAAAACATAGAGGTAACTAGAAAATTCCTCTAGAAGAACCTTACTCCCTTCACATTGATCATGAATGACATGTTAGCTCATGATATTTCTAAAATAGGATCTACACTTCTAACATGGTCAAATTCCTGACTAACTATGTCCCTTTTGGCCTTCCTTTAGGTACAACTTTCCAAAGTGAGCCCATTCCATAGAATTGAAGCTTTTAACCTGAAGAGCCCTAATAAATACATGTATTTTTTTCTACTTTAGCAAACAACCCATATTTATCTAAAGCTAAACATTATCACTTTCAAGAACCAATGCTTCTAATGCCATAACCTTAGCCAGAAACCAATAATTTTTATCATAAATCTCGTTTCCATTAAGATAATTTATTAAATAAATTGATATAACAATATCCTTATCCAAATTTTCCTGAAAAGGACTCAAATGGAGTGCATGTTGATAAGCACATTTTTCATTAACCGCTCTATGGACAACTGATGGATCTCTCTTACCATAATAGCTTGCATGTACCATCATTCTACATGTATCACACTAAAGGAATGGAATTTTTATATATTTCTCTTCGATGTGACAAAATTTGCATCGATCATGGTATTTCCACTAAACTCGAACAAGTCTGTAGCCTACAAGAAATTCTACATCAATGTTTCCCACTAGAAACTTGTCAGTCCAATTTGTGTACATTGAGAACTCCTTCGCATGTGCAAAGCATGTATAGTATAATTGTGCATTGATATGAGAATTCAAACATATGTGAAAAAGACTTATACTAAGGCCTTTCATCCCCACCCCGGGGGAGGTTATTAGTGCTCTTCCCCATTGCAGATAAAACCACAAGGTGTTTTTCTTGATTGAAGCTAAGAGTCAAATATGTAGTTTTCTTCATTCTCTCAACTTATGACACAAAAGAACCACCAAATTTCATCACACAAGTAAAATTTGGCTTGCTTCTCTTCTTCTAAGAATTTTCAGACTTATCCACCATAACTACTCTAATGTTCTCACTTTTGATAACAAAAATTTTATTTCCAAAAGTATATAATTTCACGATTTCAAAAATTTTCGTTGATTGATGGAAATGATGCAGAAAAACTAAGATTTGGATATAATTCAGTCCAAGATGAAATGGTTACTAAGGTAAAACCGAAAATACTTATAGTTTCATCAATATTCAAATGGATGGAAGCTAGGAAGGAGGTCACGATGCAGGTGACCAGAAAAAATGTAATAAAAATAGACCAAATCAAGTTTATGCAACCCATGAAATTTTCATCGAAGGAGAAGCTGAACTCGATATCAAACTTCAATTTTCCCATTACTTTAGTAGGTAATTTATAAAATAAAGAGGAAGAACCAAAAGGGGAGGAACATTCTAAAACAAGACCAGGAGACTAAAGATGAGCTAGAGCATAACCCAAGCCATTTTCAACTTAATGAACCCACATCATTGTCCTTCGATCCAACCACATTTCTGCATGTTCCACTAATACAAATATATGGCTAATAGAGGAACAAGCACTTTCGAACCCTGAACAATGAGATGTTGATATTCATCCCTCTTTGGATTCAAACATTCAAGTTTCCTTTCCCATGTTGAAATATTATTAGGCTCATAACGGTAATCATAAAAAGGCTCCTCACCAGTTATGATGCATTTCTTTGCAAAAATACCCACTCTATGATCACCAACAACCGTGATCACCATTGCATAAAAATTTGGAATTGGTGAATGATTTGTAAATTTCAACTTATCTCCCGTCTTGTATGCATCAAGAATGTACTTATTGTTGAAGTTGAAAAGGAAGGAGGAGTCTTCTTTATCATAAATATTTCCTTTCTTATCAATTTCTCGATGTGAAATAAATTCTATGGTATACTCCCCAAGGTAATCACACTTGTTAACATGGTTCCTTAAAAATTATCTCCATTCTAAAACATTCTTCCTTTCAAATAATATTCATTGCTACTGCTATAGGAGAAGCTTCATATTTCTAGATTCACAGTTATCACTTCTCTATGGTGGACCACGAAAAGTTCCATCTACACAACTAACCCAATAATTTCGACAAACATCTGGATAACATTCATGGATAGTAGCAAAGCATGAGCATTATTGAATTTAACATTGACTCTTCACATAATGACATCCTCAAAAACGATTCTTGTAGCTCCTTGAAAACCCACATTATTTTTTAGAACAAGTCCCCCTACATAGGCATGGACATTTCTTTCCACACATGGGTTGATAGTCGCATGGTGTATACTTCCCACATGGTTGATATTTCCTATCGACAATTCATATTTTTATTGAGGGATTCTAATATAATTCCAAATGTACTTTAGCCTTCGTACTCTTTCCCTTCTATGCCAAAACCTCGTTCATGTTCGATCTTTGGTTATAATTAAATTATTTAGTTATCCTTGATAATCAAAATGTCCAATTTCTAGAGGTAGGGCCCCTTCATCAATTTTTTCTACCATTTGCATATACATCACTATCTCATAAAAAAGAAACGAGTATTAAGGAATTCCCATTGACTTATTTTATTCATATCAACTAGCTCTCACCCATACATTTCACATACAAATTGATTGGAGAGGATTCTAATACCATGCACAACTCTCTTTACATATCCAAAGCAGTCAAACTTAAACAAGTTATGTTTCTCTTTATCCATAATCAAGCATCTTATCTCCAAATCAGTA
This sequence comes from Pinus albicaulis, assembly GCA_034641835.2. Classification (NCBI taxonomy): domain Eukaryota; kingdom Viridiplantae; phylum Streptophyta; class Pinopsida; order Pinales; family Pinaceae; genus Pinus; species Pinus albicaulis. The sequence continues at coordinate 711,028,171 of CM076570.1, read as the reverse complement.
TCAAATTCAAGGTCATCCATTAGTGATTTGTATTTCCAGCTCCATTAACACCCATTAAAGTTTTCAAACCCTTAGTTGTAGTAATGTTATTATTATTTCCACGATTTAACATATGGTTGTCATTATTTTCATGTAATAGATCCTCCTTGTTAGAATCTTCCATAATTTCAAATGTTATTTTACCCTTTCCCCTACAAAAATTGTAGTTGTGCTCTTCAGAAATGGAGTAGGGGGATTTTGATTATAATCATCAAATAACGATTACATTGAATCACATATGTGAGAAAATGTTGGGACACTTTTGTTGCTATTTGCATCTTGTTTATTTTCCATGGGTGCAACTTCTCCCAGATTGTCCTCGATACTTTGATGATCAACTTTGTGTACAACCTTTGTCTTACCTACATTTCCAACATCGATGTTGGGATTTTTTTCAACAATGGTGTTAATGAGGTTGATATTTGTGTGTTCTACTCCTACCTTTTCATCTGCATATCTCCCTCATTTTTTAGGGTCTTCATGATTTCTTGCACTGTCATCGCTCTCCTTTATGTTAAAAACGGTTTATAATTGGAGTTCTCATGCTTACATTCGATCTGCTATTGTTGTGAGATTCATGTTATATTCTTCAATTTTTCAGTTATAACCTTCAAAAAAAAATTTGTTATATTCTTCAATTTTTTTGTTATAATCTTCATCTTTTCTATTATAATCTTGAATTTTTTGAAATAACTCTATGAACAATTTTTTTTGTTGATTTGGAAGCATTTTTAATATAAACCCTTTAGGTTGGTAGGGAAAAAATTGATACCACTAGAATATTCCTTTTATTTTTTTAATTAAAAATTCCTAGAAATTAACTTCAAAAATTACACCATAATTTTCTTGCCAAGAATTTAAAGGAAAGTGCAACACAAAATTCGAGATAATAATTAAGGCAAGAACCCCAATTTTTACTAATAAATTATGGGAGGAGTTAAATAAAAAAAAAACCTGGAAGATACATTGGGTTCCTGGCTTTGGATTGTTGTAATTTGGTCCTCAACAACTTAAGCCTTTCTAAAATATAGTAATTCGTCCCTATGAAAACACCATTACTCGGTCCTCTCTCTGGGTGGACAAAGTAACTCATTGGACTAATTTGAACTCCCTATAAGATCAATAATTAGCTAGGGTGGCTTTAAAACCACCAAAACCAACTTCCACTAGCTAGGGTTTATATTACAACACTAAAAAAAGGAAATATATCAAGGGTTTCTCCCTCACACTATTAGACAGTGGAGCTCTCGAACAATTATCAAAAATATCAATACTCAATCATATCCCAAATGAATTTCCATCTTCTTTTTTATAAATTTTCCCCTTTCAAAATACCATGGGTTGAATAATAGAACTCAAAAGAGATAGACACCAGTTATATAGAGACAATGTATTCGACATAAACAAGAGAAATCCAAAATTATAACCCAAGAGATAGGTATGGGAAGAAAAACATTCCAGTTGTAATGTAGAGTTAGAGTTCAATGAGTAATATTGGAGGAATTCAATATTGGGAATGTGATAGAAGGAAGTAATTTCCTAGAAGGGTGAATTCTACCCAACATAGTCCTAAAAACCAAGTGCATCCTTCATGTAGCAAAAAAATAAGCATGCAAATTTCCTCATCTAGCTCTGTTTTGAGTACTTTGGCCCAACTGTCTCATCCATTATGAAAAAGTGCATCTTACATGCAATTAATAACAAAGAAGTTGTTCCACAAAAATCACCAAGATGGATATTTTGATTGAGGTCTAATATTTCATTGAATATAATTCTCCAACCCTTACTTTGGGGGACTTGAGCCGATAAAGTTCCTACTACCTCATTTATTGAAGAAAACCCACATAAGAAAATCTAAAGAGATTCCTCAAGGTGATTTCCTTTTGACATTCATTTTCTCTACTCTTTTTTTTTAGCAGACTCTTTTCCCATGACCTTAAGTTCAATAACTCATAAATCACTAGACAACAAACTCTTAACTATTTCATTAGTTGAAGAAAAAAGGTCTTTGTAAAGGATATGTTGGAGAGGAATCTATTATTTAAAATATTGGGAAAATAATTTCCTTTCAAAACCAAAATGTACTATCACCAGGGAAGGAAGTTCTTACATTAGCGTAAATATTAGAACTATATACCATACTTAAGCTTCTTAGTAGTCTCTTACATTGTACAACCTCTCATAGTGATAAGTTACTATGTCATTAAAGCATTCCACGTGTAAAGCGAAGTCAGAGTTCCATGAGTAGTATGAGAGGAATTCAACATTAGGGATATGATAGAAGCAAGTCATTAGGAAGTTTGTCGAACCTAGTTATAAGAAGCAAGTGCATCCTTTAAAAAAAATAAGCATGCATATTTCCTCATCCTGAGATCATAAGTACTTAGGCCAAATTGTCTCATCCATTATGAAAAAGTGCAACTTACATGCAATCAATAAAAAGAAGTTGTTCCATAGCAATCACCAAGAAGAATATTTTGATTTGACGTCTAGTAGTTCACTAAATATAATTCTCCTCCCCTTATTTTGGAGGTGTTGGAGCCGAGAAAGTTCCTACTACCTCATTAGTTGAAGAAGGCCCACATGAAAAAAATTGAAGAGATTCCTCAATGTGATAGCCATTTGACACTCAGTCACTCTGCTCTTTTTTGTCTAACAGTCTCTTTACATGTGCCCTTAAGTTCAATAACTCAAATCGTACTAGAAAAAAGACACTTTCCTATTTCAATCAGTTGAATAAAAATGGTCTTTCTAAAGGGTATGTTTTTTAGGAATATATTATTTAAAGGATCGGGAAAATAAGTTTCTTTCAAAACCAAAATGTACTATCACTAGGAAAAGGATTTCTTACATTTAAAAGTTTCTACCATTCTTGTCACTATCAAATTTGATTGTTTCTCTTTGTTTGGTGGGAAAATAAACGATTGTTCAAATTTTTCTCAAAAAAAAACGAGTAAAGAAACAAAATTGCATACAAATTTTACTTCTTTCTTCTATGCTACTCTTTCCTATGTTACCCCCTTAGGGCATTACCTTTGCAACATATGATGCAATTGCTAGTTTATATGGTTATGCTAGTAATTAAATAGTTACAATATAGTCTCTATGCTTTCAACAAGAGTGTTAAATAATAACACAATTTTTTTTAGAAATTTTGATAGTGTAATAGTAAGTAGAAAATTACACTATGCTTTCCTCCAACCTTAACCTTAAATAAATAATAATAACAAAACCATAAACCAAATATGGTTTTCCAATTCTATAGAATGAAAACCACCCCAGTAATTTGGCCAACTCTAATTACAACACTGTTTTTTTAAATTAAAAATCACCACCATCTTCAACTACTAAATATATTTTCCATTTAAACATATTAACTTAAATATAACCATCACTATTATTCCAAATTAGATCATCACTTACTAAATGTTATACATATAAATTAAAGTCAAATATGTTTAACAACATTTAAATCATTCATAAAAAGAAATAAACCATAAAAGCACACCATCACTTTAATACAAATATAAATATTTATCTATATTATTTATTTTTTTAATACCTCTTATACACAACGTATATATTTTTCATTAACCATCTATTATATTAAAGATATAATAAACCACGACACATTATTCAAAAAAATCAATTTACATTTATTGTACAACATCCCCACACACGTATATATTTCCCATGACAGCCCATTTTTCATCCTTATTAGATCCGGCTAGCATTTTCTTACTTAAATTCTTACTGCTGTATCAGAATCATCTTTCTTCTATTCTTATAAACATTTCTGAAGATGCTTTAGTTCTGTTTTATTGGTATCGTATCAGGACCCTGGAATTGATTTGATCTTATTCTTATTATCTCCTGACTTCCATTCCTGAATGTATTAGTATCTGGGTCGGATCTTGACCTGTACATGTGGATGCCCAATCAGTTGTTTTGCTCAAGTTATGAGCAGTCTTTTATAGGGCAATGATGGTGGACTGCTCACTGTGCTTATCACACAGTTGAGATTATCTGATCATGTACTGTATATATTATCAATATATTCAGCGTTTTTTTCTTTCTGAAAAAAAATATATATTTCCCTTTCCTCACTTCATAAGGATATTATTTATTTGATTACAAAAGCAATCACTATTACACTACCCTGTCATAAATATATTTTATGGCATAGAAACTTTTATTTTTTCCTTCTTTATCAACTTTAAGAGTATGGAAGTTATTTATTTATTTTATTAAATTACATTTGCAATTATTATATTTTGTATTGGAGTATACTGTAAATTTATTTTGTTTAGTTAGGAGTTTATTACACAGGTCTAAGACCATTTAATAGAACTGACAGGATTCAAAGTCTGTTTTATTATGGGTTACCAATGATGTGGTTTTTCTTGAATAAGGGTGATTCATAAGTTTATATTAGTGGATAGGAGCGAGAGATAGCTCTCATTATTGCTATCTTGACAATTGAGTTTTGATAAGTTTTCCCATTGTGCAAAACAAAAATTACTTTTATATGATGATGCCAGTGTTTCCATTAACAAAAAGGTTGTTAACCTTTCATAGGTGGAATTAAGTCATGATACCCTTAGGATTCTCGACAAAGGTTTGGTATTTGTTATTGCTCCTAAAGGTATTCCAAATGAGATAATTTTTTGTAGCATTGAGGAGGGCATTCGAGGTTTACCTTTGGATGACAAAGAGGCTCTTAGACAGGAATTCTCCCTGATTCTAAGGAAAGATAAAACCCCTAAAAGTAACCATAGCAAGGAAGAGATAGGCGCTCTTAGAGCCCTTCGCAATAACGAAGAAATTTTTGTCCTTAAGGTAGACAAGGGAGGAGGTGTTGTTGTTTTAGATAAGGTTGATTATATTAAAAAAATGAATGAGCATATTGATTGCAGCAGCTATAAGTAGTTGAAGTCCAACCCCTTGCCGAAGGTCTTAAGAGAGGTTAAGCAGGCGATCTCGAACTCTCATCTCGATGATAAGCTGAAGAAGAAATTGACCCCCTCCTGTGAGGTCATTCTGAAAATTCATGGGCTTCCTAAGATTCATAAAGATGGGGTTCCCCTTAATTTTCAATACCATTGGATCCCCCACCTATGAACTGGCGAAATACGTCGCAAAAATTATCAAGCCTCTTGTTGGGAACACTGAGTCGTTCATTAAGGATTCCAGTGACTTCGTTAAGCTTATTAAGGAAGAGAGGGTGGAGGAGAGCGAAATCTTGGTAAGATTTGATGTGGTTTCATTGTTTACCAAAATCCCTTTAGATGACGCAGTAAAGGTTATTAATGAGGTCATGGATCTTGAAACCGCCAAACTTGCTGAGATTTGTTTACGATCCCCCTTCTTTAACTTCCAAGGCGGGTTCTATGAGCAGACATCTGGTGCCACAATGGGATCACCACTCTCACTTATTGTGGCCAATTTATTTATGGAAAACTTCGAAAAGAAAGCCCTTGCCTCCTTTCCCTTAAGTCCAGCATGGTGGAAAAGATTTGTAGATGACACTAACATAAAGTGGCCACATGGTAGGGAGATTCTCGAGAGATTCTTTAATCACCTCAACTCAATTTCCTCAGAAATTAAGTTTACCATGGAGATTGAAGAAAAAAAAAGCATTCTTTTCTTGGATGTCCTGGTTACCAGAAAAGAAGATGGAACATTAAGGCATCAGGTATTTAGAAAGAAAACCCATACTAATAGCTACCTTCACGTGAGTCTTACCATGATCCTGCTCATAAATTTGGTGTCCTTAACACTCTTGTTGTAAGAGCCCTAAGGAAATCCGATGAGGAGCACCTGGAAGAAGAAATCTCTCACCTGACATCTGTTTTCTTGGGTATAGGGTATAAGGAAAGAAAAATTAGAAAGGCCATAAATAGAGCAAAAGGTACAGTCATATCCAAGAGACGCAAGGTCCTCAAGAAAGCGGTGGAAAGGTTTTTCTACCATAAATTAAAGGTGTGACTGATAAGATTGCCAGGGTTTTGGGGAGGAGTGACATTTTCGAACAATTCTCAGCATCCGGAACCATTAGACAAAATATGCACTTAGTTAAGGATAGCATTAGTCAGGAGCAACTTAAAGGTGTTTACAAGGTTGACTGCTCGTGTGGGAAGTGTTATATTGGTGAAACTGGGTGCTCTCTTCAAAAGCGTCTTAAGGAGCATGGTTCCAATATTAAACATGAGCAATCTCGAACCTCGGCTCTTGCTGATCACTCCTCGAAAAATAAACATCACTTACGTCTTGAGGATGCTAAAATCATTGCAACGGAGAAACACTATCAAAGACGAAAGATTAGAGAAGCGCTGGAGATTATAAAACACTCGCATAACATTAATAGGGACGGAGGATACGAGATTAGTGACAGTTGGCAACCTCTAATTAGACAGATTTTCTCCTTAGGTTCGTCCTCATCCCAGATATAATATTGCAGGTTTGTTTCTTCTCCTTATTAATAAACAAGTTTAGGGTCTCGTCAATAAAAAAAACACTAATTATTTCATTAACTCGTAATAATTATTTTTATTAATTAATTTTTATTCTATTAATAAAAATTAATTAATTAATAATTATTATCAGTAAATAGAAATTAATTGTAAAAAAAATTCAAATTAAATTAAATTATATTTAATAATGATAAAATTTTATTTTAATTTTTTGGATTAAATTAAAAAATTATATTTAATAATAAAAAATCATAGAATTAATAAATATTAATTAATAACGTTTATTTATTAACATATATTTAAATAATTATATTATTATTATTTAGAATAAAATAAACATAAGTATTTTTATATTAATTTTAATAAGTAAGAATAATTAAAACCATTCTAATACCAACGAGGGCTTTCAATTAATTAACCTTTAGATTAATAAGTTGATTAGACTATCTTAGGTTAATTTTTTTAGGTAATATTTTTTTAAAAATTAGTAGCACTTAACATTTATTTAAAATAATTTCTAGACATTAAATTATAAAATGTAATTTTTTTTAATAATTAATAAATTATGAAATTAATAAAAAGCTATTAAAAATTTTATTTTTTTAAAAAATAATTAACAAATTATGAAATTAAATATAGATTATGAAACTAAATAAATTTTTTTTTTTAAATTAGGGTTATTATATTATAATTAAAATTAATTTATTAGAATTTAGTAGTACTGAAGGATTTATAATAAAATTTTTATTTTTTTTAATAATTTTATAAAAAAATTTAAAAAATAAATTAAATTATGAAATTATCAAGTAATATTATATAAATAATTTTAATAAATTTTAAATATTTATTTATATTAATAATAGGTGATATTACGTAAGTATTATAAATTATTTAAATTAAAATTAATTTATTAAAATTAAAAAAATTATAAAGAATAAAATAAAATTATTTTAAATAAATTAGCAAAATCTGTTTTTTGTGTTTCTTGTCATGAAGATTGATCATCGTTGGGATTCAAAAAGTCAACCATTATTTTATGACACTGTAGATAATCCGAATTCTACAATTAACGACAACCACAAAAGTTTAAAGTTTCACTGTTGGGATTCGAAAAGTCGTCCATTGTTTTATGATATGGTAAATAATCCAGATTCTACAATTAACAACAACCACAAAAGTTTAAAAACTATAATTTCTCTTAAATGTTGTTAATTAGTCTTAGATGTTATTTAAAATACATTTTCAACTACATGTATAAGTTCAACAACTTTTAAAAACTACTAGAAACAGTCACAACATTCCAAAAAGTTTACAAATCAAACTTATCATTCTAAACATATCTGTTTTTGCCAAATTCTAAACCAATTTAACAAATAGTGTAACCTATACTCTTATCATCCGTATTTAGTGCGTGCTTGCCCTAGGAGGAGTTTTTCGTTCAACGAATCGAGAGTTGATGTGACAGCGCCCGATCAGCCCCTCCGGCGACCCCTCCCGGCAAACGGCAGCAACCCAGACAGTTGACCTTGCATGGCATCCTCCGCCACCTCTCCCTGGCATCGCTTCTCTCCCCTCCGCCACCCACGACGCTACAACTAGGAGCCACCTACCCCAATCAATGTCGAACATTAAACCCGTCCTTCTCCCACTTCGATTCTTCCTTCACTCTTTTCATACCATTCTTCGGCCTGTATGCCATCTTTCTGATAGCAGTGGGAGTGCATGTATATTTCGGATAACTGGTAAGGCTCTTGAATCCACCTTTTCTTTATAATCTCACAGATGATAGATCTGCCCATTTCCTGAAACCTCCGGTTATTTTGGGAGGAACTGTCTGTATTTCTGTGTGTTTCTGTACCCGACCATGACTCATTCAAATTAGTAACATATCAAAAACTTGAGCTCTGACTGCAACGTATCACTCTTGCCATTAATTCATATCCAACACTGCCCACCTCTTGGATGACCCGGAGAACGCGTGGACATGCCTTTTCCACGCAGAGCATTCAAACGCTGTTTAAAAAACCCACCTGTTTTAATGTGGGGTTTTGCATCTATGGGAATACTTTTTTATAATGTTTCCAGAATCTAAGAACTTGCATCTATGGGAATAATTTTTTATAATGTTTCCAGTGTTTATTCTGTGCTATGTTTTTCTGAAGACTGTAGATCTATCTGTATATATTATTTACAAAATTTAGATATATAAAGTTTTATAGCTTTTGAATACATGTCTATGGAAATTTTACTTAACCAATTCAAAGCAGTTGCTTAATCAATTCAAAGTAGTTGCAAGTAACATGGAGGCAGAGAGACGGTTAGGAAAATAAACTTCAATTATTGAGAAAGGCAAAGATGGTATTTTTTTCTTTAAATGTGTGTCTAAAAACTTGCATCTGTGGGAATACTTTTTTATAATGTTTCCATAATCTAAAAACTTGCATCTATGGGAATACTTTTTTATAATGTTTCAAGTGTTTATTCTGTGCTATTTTTTTCTGAAGACTGTAGATCTATCTGTATATATTATTTTAAAAATTCAGATATATAAAGTTTTATAGTTTTATTTATTAATTTTTTTTTTAAATAATTAAAATAAATTCATGTACGATTTTTTAAAAACTATATGAGGAATTAAAATTTGGGCTAAAATATACGTGTTTTGTGTATAATAGTAATATTTATGCAGGGGTATAGTGTTTTTACATATACACTTATGTTAGTTTTTAATATATTAAGGTCAATGCCAAACTGTGTGCTTGGTCGTGGTTAAGCAATAAAAAAGTGGGAGTTTATCTCCCCTGATCCAGGTTTCTATTCATAGCATATTTATGCTTCACCCCTCTCTCATACAAGGACATTGACCCATTTAAAAAAAGATTTCTTCTCTAAAACCCATACGGTATTAAACTCTGAATTTTTTTGAATTGCCATTCAGGAAAACATTTTCCAAACAGTGTTGCTTATTCGCCTCAATCATGCCAGCGACTAAATAATATCCCCATTTTAACTCTATTTGGCGTTCAGCTTCGTGAAGTATTGAAGGGGAGAGATATTCCCTTTAATTTTATTTATGACTTTGATTCATATAACTTACTTTACTCCAACGTTACTAAACTTTGAAGATTACTCGTATTAATATATAAAAGCATCATATGTGCTGCTTGATCGAATCCCATCTCAAAGCTTCAAAAGTTGCATATGACATCAAGGACCATACTTAGATGCTAATCCAGCTCATTAGATACTTCTATTCCATCGGTTTCATGACTCTCTAAAACATAATCATTAGTGTAATCTACATTTTTTTTTGAGGAATCTTGATAATTCTCCTAAAAATATAAATGAAAAATAATCAATAAAATTCACTTTTAGTATCTTAGAAAAGGCCATTAAAATATATATCAATTTTGTTTTAAAATAATCTTAGTTATTTCTGTATAACAATCGCATATTTTTTTGTGATTTGCTCTCAATGGCAATTTTTAATCATCCAGTTTATATTGTTTTCCTGTTGCAATTTTTAATATATATTTTTTTATGAAGGATGTTTTTAACTCAGTTTTTCAAGGGAATGTGATAAATAAAGTTTGGTCATTTTTTAAGATAATGTGATAACATCATTGATACTTTATTAAAACTGAAACATCTAGTAATTTTAACATTTATAAGAATTCTGATGATTTGCCTTATTTTGGAGTGACTCCAAAATGCTACACCTGATCATGGTTCACAGTGTATTTGACCATAGTCTTTGATAATCTTTCTTTACAACTCATGCAACTGCTACTGCCTCTTTAATGCCCTGCATTTGCACCATTTAAGCTCAGCCATATTCTGGCAATGGAATATATAAATTTTACTGTACAATCCACCTTGCTACCATCTCTGAACTCTTACATTTCCTAGATAACAATGGCCAAATAGCATGTCTTATTTACAACTCTTGTAGCTGCTACTGCCTCTTTAATGCTTTGCGTTTGCACCATTTAAGTAAGCCATATTCTGGCGAGGGAATCTATAAATTTTACTATACAATCCACCCTGCTACCATCTCTGAAGTCTTAAATTTCCTTGATAACAATTGCCAAATAAAATGTCTTATCATTTTATAAAATATTAATGATAAAGAAGATGATGTTGGATTCTTACACAACTGAATAGATGCAAAGACGAATATAGCTTTCAGGCTTTGACATTATGTGCTAATGCTACCATAATTTTACATGGAAAATGCAGAAGCTATTTGTGATTAGTGCAGATCTCCTCATATATGGTGAGCACTGAGAATTTGATGCTCAATGAGTAGGGAATGGCGTCAGTCTCCAATTTCTCCATCTCAAAATATAAAATTTGAGAATGTTGTTAAGAAAACAATTCCCATGTAACTTCAAACAGTTGGGTTAGATTAGGATTTTGATGTTGTTTTTTTATGTTCTAAAATATATATTGGATGCAATGGCAATTAAAAAAAACAATAACAAAACAAACTATTCAAACTCTCTTGAAGAGAGATTATATTAGATCTAATTTATGGTCAAACACATTAAAATTCTATATTTATAGGAGTGGGATACATATAATATATAATCATCACAACTGGATGATAATGACTCCTAATTACAACTTGTAGTTATATTGGAAAACAAGACTCTCTAAAAGAATGAATTAGAACTATAATGCATAACAACAATACATTTCTCCCACTATTTCTGACAATGTCTTGATTCTGAGTTTCTCATATTGATTCAAGCAAGATATAAAAGAAATTCCATAGATAATGATTTTAATTGTAGCTTTGTTCAGCGGTATTGGGTTTCTTTCTGAACAAATCATTACTATTGTTTGCTCCGAGGGAAGATTTCAACTCCAAATTTTGAAAGAGAGTATTTTCCAACAAAGCCAGAGTGTCCTAATGGGGGAGTTAGACCTTTTTCATGTTAACTAATCAATTACAGACTCTATTCTTATTTTCTGACGGTTTTTTTTTCTCTTTTCCATAAATTAAACATGTTATTTCTTCTGCAGGGTTTGATATTTTACTCACATGTATTTAGAAGACAAATCTTCTCACTTGTTAAATTCCAATTTAGTTGAACTTTTAACATTGTTCCATGAAAAAAACAACGCTACATATCATTTAAAGCAAAATTCTTACATTTCCCACCAAATAATGAAATTTGGTTTCACAAAATGTCCTGTCTTACATAAATTTCAATATTGACTTGAAAATAGATTTTTATACATCAAAGGTTTATTGATGATTAAGGTTAGAACTTTGATCCATTAGATATTTAAAAAATATGAAATCAATAATTTTTTTGATATTATTTTATTATAAAAATTTAAAAAATATTTTATTTTATTTCTATATTTTAAATATTTTCTTTTCAAATTTATTAAATATGTTTCACTTATATTTTAAATTATTGTTATTCGGAAAATTCTTTAAAACCTGTTTAGGTAGAGGAATTGCTAGGACGGTCAAAAGTAGTAGGAATATGGGCAAAAAAATCTCAAAAAATCTATCCTTTACAATATTTAATACATGTTTTTTTATGGTAGAAATAGATTCAGTACCATCAAAAACCTCTAAAACACTCAAAATCTTGAAGTTTAATAATCAAAATTTACAAATATTCTTGCCAAAATTTTTATAATTTTCAAAAAAAATATTCGTTAACAATACTGCTCTAAATATTATAAACAAAAAGACAAAATATTAAATATTATAAATGAAAGAGAAAATATGAGGGGTAGATAGTTAGTTATAAAAGGATCAATCTATTGGTAAATAATTAAGGTTAAGATATAGTATAAATACATTTAAAAAAATGTTTTCTTTCTTTTCTTTTAAAACTTCATAACTCTTATTTTATTATTTTTACTATCATTTTATTATCTTTCTTAGGAGGCCCATTTTAGACTTAAAAATTCCCTTAATTTTTAGCAATAAAATCGTTGGGTGGAGGTAGGTCTCTTCTCCGACAAACAGAGGGGTCTCATGCACCAAATGGGCTTGACTACGACCTTAAAACGATATATAAGTTAAATATTGCGATTTTTTTTTCATCAGTTTTAAATCACGAGTAGAACAATGGGGTTTGTTTTTAATAGGTTAAATATTAGGAAAGTGTTAAAGTTACAAAAGTTAGGTGAGAAAGTTTGGATCATTTTGGAATGGTAATATTGAAGCTTATATTAATGAGGGTTTGTAAAAATGCAATGGAAGAGAGGCTTAAATAAAAGGAAGTAATCATAGTACAATGTGGTGTTCGAGACTTCATATTTCTCATTCTGAAAATATTTTGTAATGACAGGCATTCCGGATATTTGGTTTTAAATTTTGAATCAACATTGTAAGAGGAGGATGATTAATGGAAATGCTTGTAAATTAGACTGTATGATTAAAATGTTGTGTAAGCATTTATTGTTTTTGGCAACATATTTCCTTTGGCAATTTTAAAAAGGGTTGAACATCTATAATTTGTAAAAAATTGAACACCTATAATTTGGTAAGGGGTGAGATATTATTTTGTATTATTTGGAAACATCTTCATTAGCACTAATGATATGATTTTTTTGTTTGTTTGTTTTATTTAGGTATTGATGGCATTTTATTTATTTATTTATTTTTTGTTTTATTTAAGCACATTAACTTATGAGGGAATATGTTATTATTAGACATCAAATTATGACAAATAAAATATTAATATCACACATTCATCAACCTTACAAGTTCTTTGAAAGACTTTTAATTAACAATAACCCATTGGTATATAAGGAGAATATGTCACTTAAGAAGAATTGAACTATAGTGAAGAAATAAAGGGTATATAAGGGGAACAAGTCATTTAAGAGAATTGAACCATGATAAGGGAATCACATTACCTTGTTTAAATTATTGACTGGACACATAGCTTTTGATGAACACATATATATCATAAAAATGTAAGTATCTCTAAATATCATATTTATAAAAATGTTATCAATATCTATACACTAAACAATGTAAATAATTTTAAATATTTACACTTGTATTAGAATTAACATCAAGTTTCTAATAACAAGTGTAATATGCATGGTCACTCTTAGTACTTGCTTTTAAAAGAAGTAATTGCTTTTGCAAGAAGTATTTGATAGCTAAAGTAAAAATATTAAAGAGCTAAAATTACATAAATCCCATCTTACAACAATAAGACAATTGCATTTAGACCAAAGAATGTAATAGCTTTTGATGCATTTGGAAATAATTTTGCAACAACCATTTTGGTCTTGTGGTATAGACAATGGATAAGGTGGGAGGTTTACCAACAATGAAAGTAAATATGATGCGAGAGAGAAACAAACACTTCGAATAGTGAGAAGAAACACTTGGAAATGATAAATGCCCCTTTTTCAAGGAATTTTTCTCCAATTTTGTTCAATAGATGATGAAGCTTGGCAATGTTAGAGGGAATATTTGTTCCAAAAAGTGAAACACTTTGGACAATGCACCACATTCAATCATTCTCCTTTGCATTGGCTTGATCCTCTTAACATTTATTTTCATTTATTCAATATCTGCTTATCAGATGGAAATATTTTCTTTATTAAATCATTATTCAAATATGGCTATTCCAATAATTGAAACTATATGAAAGAACTAGGGTTGGATTTGAATCACTATACGTTTTAAGCTCTCATTTTTTGATGGAATAATAAATTGATTAATTTATATATATTTTTAAAATTTCAACTTTTGTTATATGAATTATTGATTTAATTTTACTGTACATCTATTGAGGTAGAGTGAAACAATTTTATTTATGATTTCAAAAATATTAATTGAAATATTAATTTTTGTTAATATATTTAGTTTTAAAGGATTGTGTTTTATTTATCAAATATGTTGACCAAAAGAAAAAATTTAGTTGCTTACTTAATAAAGTGCTGAAGAAAACATAAATAATGGTGGGTAGTAACAACTGTGGTAAGTGTTATGCAAATATTTGCTTAAAATATGATGAGTAGTAATTGTTAGTAAATATGTTATTTACATGAATATGAACTATTTTAAAGGATTTTATTTTTTGGTAGTTTCCTATGAAGCTTTATAATGAAAACTCCAAAAGTATATAAAAATCGTGGCACAAATATTATAACTGCATCAAAAAATTATGGCAAAAAATATGAAACAGTTATTCACATGGCATTATGTTGTGCAAAGGCTTATGACACTATTATATTTTTTTTTTAATATAATTTTTATATAACCAATTTGAAAAAAACCAATTTACATTTAAAAAATGAGTCGTCTTTAAGTTTCCAACGGATTTCAAATTAATCTTCTCCACCATCTAATGTTTCATTCTCCTCAAACACATTTGGCCAAAGGATGGAGATAAAAATGTCGCAGTGAAATTTGAAATCACAAAACAGTTTGATGCATTTGCAGAAAGCACGCCAATTCTGCTACTGAATGAAAATGTGCCTATGTATTATAGTACTATCAAGCAAATTTACTGTTTTCCAACATAGCATTTAAAAGTAAACCACAAATATCCATTAACTGCATCATCGAAGTCCTGATGCTCTCTTTTCATTTATATAGAAAAAATGAAGTACATGTACACACTTGCAGCTTATTAGAAGCTGGAATAATTTTAAGCTCTCCTAACCCTAGCTAGAGAAACCAATATAACCATAACAACAAAGTGCTCCACACTAGGAATCACGTGTAACCAAAGCTGGCCACTCCACCATGAATCGGTATGTCGGACAATAAACAAAAAAATGCAATTTTTATCATAACTTTTTTCTGAAGCCAATTTTTGTGTTGTCTCCAAGTTCTGTTATATCAGTGACCCAATCATATTTGGATAGAGGGGGACCCATTGAATAAGTTGTTGTGTCTATAACATGACAATGAATTTTTCATTAGAGAAGATAATAAGATGTCAAGTAATAAATGCATCAGAATACATAGAAGATCAATTAAAAGTCTCGTCCTAAGCAACTTGACTCATCTGATAAAAATAGTTATAGTGCGTTTTTGAACATCCTTCATCTGAAATCACATTAATTGGACGTTCCAGCCCTGCAAACATTCCACCACTACATTAACAACATGAACAAAAACCAGTGCTAAACGTAAGGAGCGAAGAAAATGCAAACAAACATGGAAATTCACCAATTTCTGTGATGTCAGTGGCCCAATCCTCTTCTGGTCGAGGGGGGCCCAATGACGAACTAGCTGTGTTTGTAAGATGACAACATAGTTTCCATCAGAGAAAAAAATAACATGTCAAATAATAGATGTATCAGAATACATAGCAGATCAATCAACAATCTCTTCAAATGTACCTTGACTCATGTGATCAAAATTTTTATTGTGGATCTGTGTACATCCTTCATCTGTAATCACATTAATCGGATGTCGTGGCCCTGCAAACGTTACAACACTACATTAAGCTAAAAGAAATAGCAAAGATCAAATACATTGCAACAAACTTGAAAAATCAACAAAGCGATCTAAACATAGCAACAAACTTGGAAGATCACAAATTTGATCTAAACAAAATGATATCATCTCCCTATAGAACTTACTTGGAACAGTAGAGGAAGCATTGTTGGAGGGAGGACGACCATGACTGTTGAGGTGTGGAAATTGAAATGGTTCATCTTCGGATGTAGAGACATTCAAATCAATATTCAAGGTGGCATTCCTTTTCCTTCTATTTATTTATTTTTGGACTAAGGAAACTCTTCTTCCTCTTCAAGGATGACTCATAAGCACCCAAACCACGAGCGAAGTCATAATCCATAATATTAAGATTATTAGCATCATCCACAAATTTTTTAACCAGATCAATCAACTATTTTGTCTTGCTCACAGTATAAGGAGGACTATTCCGAATCAGGTCTAGATAACCAAACAACTCCTCTCTCAACACACCAAGTTCTTCAACATTGTCATCTTCAATATTGGTTGGGATAGTATCTGTAGGAAGGTTTGGCGCCTCTGTACTTATCTCAAAAGGGGCATTCAATTGATTGGGTGTGGTATGAAGATCCAATAAAGGGTATAAATCCATCAAGGAGGAATGAAACCAATCTACCTTTATAGAATGCTTACAAATGTTGCTCCGAATAGACCATGGACAATCGCAAGTGATAAAATTTCTGCAATGAAAAATGATAAGATATTCCTTATCGGTTTTGCTTTGACTCCTTAGCCAATAAGCATGAGATATGCTCTCATGAGGCTTGCAATCACTGTCTGGAATTCTTCTATCATTTTCCATTGATGATTCAAGCTGCATCTCTTTCTTGTGGTTGTTATAATATCATTCTTTTTTCAAAATTGCCTTGAATCGATAACATGGCTCAACATTTTTTAGGAGATTGTAGAATAGCCAATCCATTCTACGAGAACATTTCTTTCGCTTATCACATAGAAATGTTGACTTCAGGTAACCGTGGTATTGATGCAGAAGCATCAATGCCAATTTTCATTATTTAATTATGTAATAAAGGGGGGTGTGACATTTTAATTATTTTATTAATTAATTTGTTATTTTTAAATAAAATAGGAAAGAAATTATAAAAGTGAGGATTTTGTATATATTCTTTTAATAATTAAAAGGATATGAGAGAAAATAGAATTAGGTAGCAAATTTAGGGAGTAGGAATTCTATGTACGGGACTTCGTTGAGTCCACACCTAAAATGAATTTAAATTAGATTTAGTTGAGGATTAGGTGGAGAGATTTTTGGAATGAATTAAATTCATTATTTGTGTATAAATGTGAGTGTTTTTGTGAGGAAAAAAACATAGTTGAAGAGCTGAGATAGTTGGAGTGGAGTGAGTGAGGAGTGGTTTGAAGGGCCAAGAGCCAAGAGGCCGCCCAATGTAATATTTGGCCAGAGAATTTTTGATATAGTTAATGGAGTTGATTTGCATGGCTCTTTCCGCCTTCATGTAAATTTGAGCTGAATGTTTTTTTTTATGGTTTTATATTATAGAAAATTTGAAGCATTTTCATTAAAGTGAAGGAGTTGAATTCTTATATGCCAGGATATGCTTTCTAGCAGAATTCCTGCATCATTTTGGTATCAGAGACTCAGGCTCGTACTGGGATTGGAAAAGATGTAATTTGTTGCAGAGAAAGTGTAATTTTTTTTTGATGCATTGTAGTGTTAGTTTGTATACAAAAGTGTGAACTATTTTTCAGTTTTATCACATGCATCTATGCATAAATCGGTCAACATCACCAGAGAAACCAATGAGAAAGGAATATGGTGCGCCTGTTACCACTGTATCCGCCAAGGGGCTAAGGTTATGATATGATTGAATTCGTTCTTTGTGTGAACGATTTTGGAAAGTTCTAAGAGCTTGAAAATCACTGTACAGTGCAGTAGAAACGTCATGGGAATAGCGAGTTTTGAAGGAGCCATGAGCAATGGCATGGTGAAATCATAGTGAAAATTGAAGCGGAAGACGCCTGGCGTTGTAGAAAAGTCGGATCGATCAAAGGAGTAAACTTTGAAGGCGCAGTTTGGGAGCGAGCACTTTAATTCAGTTACAGAATTGAATTAAAATTCGAAATCAATGATATTGGAGCAGCGTTGAATGGTGGCGCACTTGTTTGAGCCTCATTTGCAGTCAACGGAGGATTAATCCCCACGCATAGCAAACAAATCCCGTCGTTCAGAAATGTCCCATTCGCACAGTTGATCATGGAGTTTTCGACTTGATACATAGGCTCTCTGCATTTCCCGTGACTTGAATGGCTTCAGCACTTTTCTCCACATTGAAGACCATGGAGGGCTTGCCAGAGGCCGATCATGCTGTGACATGCGTATTTTTGCATCTTGATTCATCGTGTCTTCGTTCTTGCATGTTGTTGAGGCCATTAATATCACAGGTCGCGTTCGATTTGTTCGTGAACTGACTGACTGTTGCCATCGCAACCTGAACTATTCAGCGGGTATTGTAAGTTGATTTGTGGTTTGCTGGACTGATTATAAGCTGTAATGAAATAGTCGATGCCAAATTGCAGTGTTAGCATGAGTTGTGTTGTAGCGTTAAGACACGTAGAGTACGCAGGTATGTTATTGGGATAAAGGTAGAACGCAAGCACATGGAAGTGGTGGAGATCTGATATCAGTAGCAGAGATCGAAACAAAGGAGTGGAGCTTAGCAAAGGTCGTTGATTTGGAGCGTTAAATGCGGAGCTGGAAGTGAACGCAAATTGCGTTGGAAGGAGTAACAAAGTATGCACAGAGGAGATATAAATCGAAGGATCATTTCGATTACAGAATGAAAGATGTTGCAGCATGGTTAACTGCAGAAGAAATGTGGATTGAAAGTTCAATCGATTTCAGAAATGCAAGCTGCAGGTATGAGCCAGCGTTTAACATTTGAATGTGTGGACTCGACAATGGAAGAGGTAGGATAAAATAAGTGCAAGTTTGCTACGCAATAACCATTGGATTAATAAAGTTTGAATGATGAACGATGCGTCCATCATTAGATGAAAAGGTATGTAAGTTGCTGTGGCCTAACTATGTGTTGGCGTTTTGGAGTTTTAATCAACTTGTTGAACTTTGATTATGGATCCAATATTAAATTATGTTGATATTTGAGTTTCTCCAAAATTCTAAATTCGTACATGTGAGGAGTGGTTTGAAGGGCCAAGATCCAAGAGGCCAAGAGCCAAGAGCCAAGAGGTCGCCCAATGTAATATTTGGCCAGAGAATTTTTGATATAGTTAATGGAGTTGATTTGCATGGCTCTTTTTTCCTTCATGTAAATTTGAGCTGAATGTTTTTTTTTTTATGGTTTTATATTATAGAAAATTTGAAGCATTTTCATTAAAGTGAAAGAGTTGAATTCTTATATGCCAGGATCTACTTTCTAGTAGAATTCCTGCATCAGGTATGATTCCACAGCATTATTTGTCTCCTGGTTTGCGTGAGGAAAATCTCTGCAGCCTTTAACCCACATGCCTACATGGAAAGACTCAATTAGTAAATATAAGTTGTCCAACATAAATGACAAACATACAACACAGAAGGAATATTATGCAAACTTACGAATCTTGTCACCTGCAATCCAAGTCTTGTAGAAATAGTCCAAAAACTTCTGCTTAGTTGCATATTTGATGAAAAAAGCATTGATTGCATCATCCACTTCATCTGTACAACAATATTTCATGATATGGCCAAGTTCATTGAACATATCGTTTTCTTTCTCTGAGCTACTAACAAACCGATTAACATTCTCGAGCCATGCCCTCCCTACATGCCAAATAGACAAAATCACTTCACATTTCGTGATTCTCCTGCGACATTTAATTCATTTTGAGAAATTCTTAAAACAAATGCAATTCGAAATGTCAAATAAGAATATGATGTTACCTCAATGCAATGATTTTAGCCATAACATCATCAACCATGAAGGCGTTGACCCTCCAATCGGGATGAGTCTGAAAACACCTAAGCATGAGGCTCTCCAACCATACTTGTATATCTTGTGATGTATTATGTGACATCACCACCCAAGCAACTGGTACCCCACTTTGTTGCTCATCAAAGACCACAAGCGCGTACAACTGATACTGTCATTTTAAATGAAATGAAGTTAATTTTAACATAAATGATTTTATTGAAGCAATCATTGGAAAAAAACTCACCCCATATTTGTTTGTATTGAATGTTGAGTCCATGGCTATCAAACTATTGTGGGATAACTTGACCATAGTTTCCAACATCCATTTTGTTTGTATTCCAGCTATAAAAGGGATGTCTGCGCCATTGGGCTTCTGGGAGAAGAAGAAATCATCCTGGTTTCTTTGATACCAAATATTCACACTCATTTCATCTTTGTTATGCAATTGATAACCTTCTTTCATCAGACGATTATAAATGTTTACAACGTCTTTTCTGCGTAAGAAATATAGTAATTTCATATCCATGAAATGATGCAGTGGAAAACGATTTCTAGTACTCCTGTAGGTGCTGGAAAATCATTTTCCAAGGTGCTAGAAAAGGAAAGTCTCTGAAAAACTGATTAGATGCAGCCTCCTTGAGGAGGGTCTGCCTTTCTAGCTGCTTGCTTTCATAGTGAATGCACATTAGACCTTATAAAGTTTGAGAGCAAGTGGTTGAGTGATTATCTTAACCATCATAGGATGTGATGTGGGTCTAACTGGTTCTTGTCCACCTTCATCACATTTTCTCCACGTGGTTGGGATCGGTCCTTATGGAGGTCCACGTCAAGTGTGGATGTCTTACACCGCTCCTATGTGCTCCAAAGTGCCGATGTTTAACACCGCCTCAGCAACTGCATTATTTGTGAATGTTGTATGTTATTTTTCATTTGATAGGAAGAGCTGCATATTGTGTTTCTGAGGATGGTGTTTGACTGTGTAGGATCTGAACTATATAGAAAGAAATATATCTATATTTTCTTCATCACTAGAACTATATACAAAGAAATATTCAACATCTAGATCGGAATCAGAAGTAAGTTCACATTCTGCTGGTTCATATGAAAATTTGAATAGATTTAGCTTAACACCGCCTCAGCAACTGCATTATTTGTGAATGTTATATGCTATTTTTCATTTGATAGGAAGAGCTGCATACTGTGTTTTTGAGGACGGTGTTTGTCGTTGTGACCATGAGAGTTCGGGTCGAAAAGTTTGGGTTTGGAGACAAATGATGATATCTCCATACCAAGGATCAAGGGTACTGATAAGAAACAAAGATTCTTCTGTGATCGAATATTCTGCCACAGTTTCTGTGTCAGTACTTGGGAAGTCACACATAAGTTCAACGAAGACCAATGACTTTGAATCTCCTTTGGGTGAATCAAGTAAAGTTATATAGGAAAAGTCATCTTGGAAGATTTCTTCTTACTCTTGCTAGTGCTAACAGAACCAATTGCACCATCAACGGCATGAGAGCCTTTGTAGTTAACAGGAAGGTCTTGGTAAATCGGGGATTTTTTCAAACAGAGTACCTAAATGTGTATATACAAATTCAAGGTACTGAGCTTGAGCAATGACTCGCTCTTCTGTAACAATGCCTCCTTTGGCCACATCCTCAGTAATTTTGGGCAATAATGATTTGATAAACCATTCAGCCAAAATTTGATCCGGAATGAAGACTTTCACCAAACGTCTCCTACGTCTCCATTCATGAATGTGATCAGATATGTATGTAGATGTAGACTGTTTTAATGAGGTCAAAAATTTCGTGCCATTGTCGTATCTGATAGGCAACTGAAAATGGGTTAAGAAAGCAGTAGCTAGTGCATTAAAATTATTAAATGAGTCTCGTGGTAACTCAATGTACCATTTGGCAGCTAGACCAATGAGAGTTCTCTAAAAAGAACGTAATCGAATTGAATCATCGATTAGTGAATTGGATGCACACCAAAGGTAATAAGTCATAACATGATTAGATGGATCTTCTCCTGACTTACCTTCAAACTTTTGAATATCACTAGGCAACTTATTAGGCATCGGCAGTCAATACGAAAGATAAAAAATGGGATTATTCGTAAGGCGTGATAGATAAGGTAAATTTAAAGTTTCTATGGACGATAACCGATGAATAGGGTCTTGATAACCTTGTGTGATCAAACCAGTTCCATGAGGAGGATATCCAGGATATCCTGGAATTGGATTTGAATTGGGAATTATGTAACCTCCTGGATAACCAGGATTAACCAGACCAAACTGAGGTTGTTGAGGTACTTGATAAGTATACCTAGGATATGGCTGATACTGATATGCTCGATTTTGTGTAGCATGTCCAAATTGATACTGCCCTACTGTGACACAGATACTTGAGGAATTTGCATTGATACAGGGGTAGTAGAAACAGGAGTTGAAAATACTTCAAAAATAGGTGTGGTAGGTTGAACAAAAGCTGCAGCAGCAGTAGCAGATTGACGCGGAGTTTGAGGTGTACTAAGCCCAGGCTTCTGAACAGAACTGGGTGCAGAGACTTGAATGGTAGGCTGTATGGGTTGCTGGGTTGGACCAGAACCTATGGGATGTCCAGGTTGATTAGGTAACTGCACATTGGGTTGCATAGTCTGTTGAATTTGAGATGGATCCCATACCATATTAATTCTGGGATATTGACCCATAGAAGGTTGTGCATATGAAGGACCATAACCAGGTTGAACATGGGGTTGATAATTAACTGGAAAATTTCCAGCTCCTTGAAATAATGGTTGACCTGAAGGAGGTTGAAAACCTTGAACTGGGTACTAACCTTGAGGTTGATATTGACTTTGATAAATGTACTGAATCTAGGGTTGATATTGTCCCTGAGGTATGCATTGACTCTGGGGTTGATATTGACCTTGAGGTATGTACTGTCCTTGGGGTTGATATTGACCTTGAGGTATGTACTGTCCTTGAGGTTGGTCCCCAGGCAAGAAATATTGTCCTATAGTTTGATCTCCAGGTGGTAAAAAACTACCCTGAGGTTGCCCCTCGGGCAGTAATTGACTACCTTGAGGTTGCCCCCCAAGCAGTAACTGACTTCCTTGAGGTTGCCCCCCAGGCGGTAACTGACTTCCTTGAGGTTGAGGATTTGGAATATTTCCAGACATCATATAAATCTGTTATGTGTTCAACATTGCAATGTTTGTTCCATTTGTACCAGATGATAACATTTGTTCAATTGGTTGAGGAGCTGCTCCTGAGAAGGTACCAGAGAGTGACTGGTATCCCCGAGGAACAGACTAACCACCGGATAAAAATGTTTCTGTGGATTCAGAAAACATAGATAACTCACCCGACATAGCTAATGAACGTTGATAACCTCTAGATGTAGGGTAAAAAGGATTACAAGGTGGTGAATAAGTAAGACCTGTGTTTGTAAAAAATTTGTTAATGATAAATACCAAGCGTCAGTTCTAAAAGGACTGTAGAATATTGATTCATGCTCCCTAAGATTCAAAGTTTCTTGTATTTTAGGAAGATTTACGTCTTCGTCTGGACCTACAAGTTCTTCAATACATAGGAGATCAGAAGGAAGGTTTTTGGTAATGCGATGTCTTACCCTAGGTGAATCAAGATCACTAGAAGTCAGAGTAGCAAATCCTGAAGATGATTCCAACACAACAGGTTCAGTGTCTGGCTCAGAAATTTCAGGTTCTTCAGCTAATTCACTGGTTACAGAAGCAGTGTCGGTGATTTCAGAAATTGAAATTGGCTCTTGAATATATTCTGTTGTTTGAGGTTGATTTACTTCATGATAATCAGGATAAGTAATTATGGATGATTCTCCTAGTTCTGTTGATATAATTCTACTGATAGTATGCGGTACCAGAGCTTTCAGTCCTTCAAGTTGGCTTGGTGTATACTCAAGGGGTTTCCCCTAAAGTCTACGCGATTGTCTTGGTAATTCAGCCACGATTAAAAATTATTAATCACACGCAATCAAAGAAAATTTCAATTAAAACTCCTAAAGTCACTAAGGAAACAATCAAGTGATCAAACACTTATAAAATCTAGGAGATCAAACCACACACAAACATTAGATTCCCACATTAAAAACACTAATTGGTGATGAAATCCAATATCGTAGTAATTTAATGTAGAAATGGTAGTTGGAACAGTTACCCCGACAACCTTCTTAATGAAACAGACCGGTGCAATTTTCTCCACTTAAACCATCTCGAGTGAAGATAACCCTCCGGAGAGTCCAAGTGAGTCTAGTCGACGTCTGCTCCATGTAAAGTGGGATTTTTCCTCCACCATCACCTTAGGAAAAAATCTTAAAGTTTATGGCCACTATGGTCACCAAAAAGAACAAATATACCTGGGGGAATAGTCTACGATCCAATATACATGCAAGGGTAGAGTAACATAGCTCAATCCCCTTGAAGGCTCCTTGACATAATCCAAGGTACACTGACAAGTGACCCCAGGCTCCTCGATAATGGTCAATCCGAGGTTTATCGTTGTTAATACACACACATCTTCTATCGTTCCCAATGAGTTGGAATTGATCACCTCACTGGTTCGGATAAGATCTCGTGCTTGACTCCTTTAAGAGAAGCTTCCCAGAGCATACAAGCTACCATTGGATTTTTCCTACCGCAAGATTGATTACTTGTTTGTTTTAATTGTCTTGGAGAGTTAATTACTCCCTACTCCAAGACACTAGCCTAAGCTATGTTGGTGAAAAGAGTCCTAGAAATATAAAAATTACTAGATTGATTTTAATTTAAGCGTTGCTTTTAATAGGTTGTTTCTTAGGACAATAGGTGCAAAAGTGAAACTTTGATGATATGTAGTGACCCGACTCAAAACACTAAAAATGCATCTACTATGAGAAACAATTCATTTCCTTTCAGTGAATTCTATATAAAAGAAAGAGTTGAGAGATACAATCTTTTAAAGCAATTCTTTCCTTCAAAACAAGAATATATGAAAAGAAATCTTATTTCACGAGAACGCAAAATGACTAATTGCTCAAAAAGAAATCATTTTATTATTCAATATCGAAACTACAACCAAACATTCTCCAAAAGAAAACTACAATTCTAGAAATCTAGAAATAACATTCAAAACTAAAAACACTAATTTCGAGATCTAAAAATTCTAAGAATTAAATCTGAAATCAAAACTTTAAATATTTTGAGGACGTTTCTCTTAGTTTGTAATCTAACTAAGAAATAGGTGGACTACCCATTTGAGCACATTCTTCCACGGGACCAACAAATTGCTCATAATCTCAGATTTAAGTTTTAGGAACTTCCCAGCATCCTTGAAAAAGCAGCAAACTAACTCAAATGAGGGTTATGAAACTATAAAGTAAACAACACACGAAACTAAGTGAATCGATTAGTGCCATGATACATGTAACAAGTATTCACACAACTGAGATTTCTATTATCAGAGAATGCATTGAGTTTGACAAATTTAAGATCCAAATAGATCTGCTCTGTATTGAATTCAGGAAACTCTTAAAAGAATAGGATGTGTAATTATCCCCATGTAGGATATAGGATTTTCCTTTGATGGGTGCACTAAGTTTTCCCTAATTGAAACAGTTGGTACTATGATTGTATTACTGAGTTGATCATATGTTGATGTATTTCTATAAGCCCTGCAAAAGTGATTGTGAGAGTATTGTTGTTCATTGTTCATGGTTGATGATGTTCATGTGTTGATGGTTTGCTCTCATGTTTATATGTTGCTCATGTAATTATGTATATAGATATGATAATTGATTGTTGAGCTGTTGGTTAATTAACGCATGATTTAGTTAATTGTAAAGAAAGGGCAAAACGGTGTAAACTTCACCATACTATTTAGATTAAACTTAATTAACATATTAATAAGAAACTATAAAAAATTGTACAGAAAGATTAAACAAAATTAAGATAAAAAACAAAAAATAAGCCACAAATTAAAAAATTATATAAAACTATACAAACTTTAAAAAATAAATAAATAAATAAATAAAATCCATAAATAATAAACCTTATACTTACCTTCTATAACTAAAACACAACTGAACTAATAATAAAACTTACTTTCTCTAACTAAAACACAACTAAACTAGCAATAAAACTTACCTTCTCTAACTAAAACACAACTAAACTAGTAATAAAATAAGTAATTAATTTATGATGTAAACTCTAATAGTTGTTAACTCTTGATTCCCAAAAACTATCAATCAATTTTAATAAAGTATCAATGATGTTATCACATTATTTTAGAAAATGACCAAACTTTATTTATCATAACTGAGTTAAAAACATCCTTCATAAAAAATATATATTAAAAATTGCAATAGGAAAACAATATAAAGTGGATGATTAAAAATTTCCATTGAAAGCAAGTCACAAAAAATATGCGATTGTTATACAGAAATAACCAAGCTTATTTTTTTAAAAAATTGATATATATTTTAATGACTTTTTCTAAGATGATAAAAGTGAATTTTATTGATTATTTTTCATTTATATTTAGAGTTATGAGACCCATGGAATAGAAGTATCTAATGAGTTGGATTAGCATCTAAGTATGGTCCTTATGCCATATGCAACTTTTGAAGTTCTGAGATGGGATTCGATCAAGCAGCACATATGATGCTTTTATATATTAATACAAGTAATCTTCAAAGTTTAGTAACGTTGGAGAAAAGTAAGTTATATGAATCAAAGTCATTTATAAAATTAAAGGGAATATCTCTCCCCTTCAATACTTCACGAAGCTGAATGCCAAATAGAGTTAAAATGGGGATATTATTTAATCGCTGCAATGATTGAGGTGAATAAGCAACACTGTTTGGAAGATGTTTTCCTGAATGGCAATTCAAAAAAAATTCAGAGATTAATACCGTATGGTTTTTAGAGAAGAACTCCTCTTTTTTTAAATAGGTTAATGTCCCTTGTATGACAGAGGGGTGAAGCATAAATATGCTATGAATAGAAACCTGAGTGAGGGGAGATAAACTCCCACTGTTTTATTGCTTAACCACGGCCAAGCACACAGTTTGGCATTGACCTTAATATATTAAAAACTACCATAAATGTATATGTAAAAACACTATACTCCTGTATAAATATTACTATTAAACACAAAACAAGTATATTTTAGCTCAAATTTTAATTCCTCATATAGTTTTTAAAAAATCGTATATGAATTTATTTTAATTATTTAAAAAATAATAATAAATAAAGCTATAAAACTTTATATATCTGAATTTTTTAAATAATATATACAGATAAATCTACAGTCTTCAGAAAAAAATAGCACAAAATAAACACTGGAAACATTATAAAAAAATATTCCCATAGATGCAAGTTTTTAGACACACATTTAAAGAAAAAAATACCATCTTTGACTTTCTCAATAATTAAAGTTTATTTTCCTAACCGTCTCTCTGCCTCCATGTTACTTGCAACTACTTTGAAACAGGTGGGTTTTTTAAACAGCGTTTGAATGCTCTGCGTGGAAAAGGCATGTCCAACGCGTTCTCCGGGTCATCCAAGAGGTGGGCAGTGTTGGATATAAATTAATGGCAAGAGTGATACGTTGCAGCCAGAGCTCTAATTTTTGATATGTTACTAATTTGAATGAGTCATGGTCGGGTACAGAAACACACAGAAATACAGACAGTTCCTCCCAAAATAACCGGAGGTTTCAGGAAATGGGCAGATCTATCATCTGTGAGATTATAAAGGAAAGGTGGATTCAAGAGCCTTACCAGTTATCCGAAATATACATGCACTCCCGCCGCTATCAGAAAGATGGCATACAGGGCGAAGAATGGTATGAAAAGAGTGAAGGAAGAATCGAAGCGGGAGAAGGACGGGTTTAATGTTCGACATCGATTGCGGTTGGTGGCTCCTGGTCATGGCGTCGTGGGTGGCGGAGGGGAGAGGTGGCGGAGGATGCCATGCGGGGTCCACCGTCTAAGTTGCTGCCGTCGCCGTTTGCCGGGAGGGGTCGCCGGAGGGGCTGAGCGGGAGCTGTCATATCAGCGCCCGATTCGTCGAACGAAAGATTCTTACGACGGGCATTCGCTCCCTGGCCGCATTAATAGGCCTATGGCCGCTGAAATAAAGCTCCCCTTTTCCTTTGGCCTGTGTTGAAGCCTGGTAACTTGTAAGTCGTAACCTATACTCTTATCATCCGTATTTAATGCGTGTTTGGCCTATGCTGAAGCCTGGTAACTTGTAAGTCGTAACCTATGCAATTATCATCCGTATTTAGTGCGTGTTTCCCCTATGCTGAAGCCCGGTAACTTGTAAGTCATAACCCATTGTGACACCATAAATAGCCGACAGTTATCGGAAACCACAATAGAAATAATAATAATTGTACTCAGTCTCGTACATTTCAATGTTTATCCCAAGCTTATTTAACTGCAGTAGTTTAAAAAAATTCATAGAATAAATTTGAAATTTGGGTAAGTCTCTGAAATTTTTTGGTAAAGATTTATTATAATCTTGTTTGTAAAGGGTGCTGATAGTGCTCAATCTATTTCCATTATCAAAAAATGGGATTCAAACATTCTAACTACCAAATTTTTTAAATTCTTTTTAACCAAATTCTTATAAAAAAACTATCAATAGACAACTCCGATTTAGCTGGTTTGTAACAGGTACTTGAAATGTATCACCGGAAATATCAGTACGTCTTCACAGTTGAGAACACCGCGAAACTATCAATAACCTTTATTGATCTGACTCTATCAGTCCGTCTTTACAGTTGAGAACACCGCGAAACTATCAATAACCTTTATTGATCTGACTCCCGGGGCGGTAGATTCACGTTCTCTGCTTTCAAAGTTGATCTGACTCGCAGAAAGTCATGTTCTCAGCTTCCTAAGCTCAGAGAGTTCACATTGCGGTAAGGGAATGCAGTGCGTAAGACGTGGTTTAATAGGGCTCATATGCGGTGGCCCTGAAACCACGTGGCATGGGAAAGGAAAGCAATAACTGCGGAATTCAAGATTTAGGGTTATATTATTAACTGCGGAATTACTGGGGCACCACCTAGATCTTGCTGAATTTTATTGGGGACCGGAGCCTGCTGAGTCGGTGGCAGTGCGCGAAAGCTTCTCTGGTCAGTGGGATGCGGCCTATTTATTTACAGCGAGGGTTCATAGCTATAAGCGAGGAGTGCAGAGACACAAGCATATTATTAAAATACATTTTCACAACAATGTCAATGGAGGGTCCTGGAGAAGTGGGTCAAGTGAAGTTGTTAGGTGCTAGTATCAGTCCCTTTGTGTTTCGAGTTCGCATAGCTCTTGCTCTTAAAGGGATCCATTACCACTTCGTAGAAGAGAATTTACAAAATAAGAGCCAGCTGCTACTGCAATCAAACCCTATTCACAAGAAGATTCCAGTGCTTATCCACAATGGAAAGCCCGTTTGTGAATCCATGATTATTGTGCAGTACATCGAAGAGGCATGGGGAAATAAGGCACCAAATTTTATGCCCAAAGATCCATATGACCGAGCCATCGCCCGCTTCTGGGCTGCCTTTGTAGACGATAAGGTGATAATTTCCCTATTCAATCACCTTTCACTGGTTTGCTTATGTCAGTTTTTTTTCTTTTGGATATATGTGGCAGATCCATTCAAGGGATTAGGGATCACAAGAATTGACTCATCGCTTTTTTTTATTAGTTTTATCAGGGAAGTGTTTTTGTGGGTTGAAGTCCAACAATTAAGTTAACCCTAGAGATTAACTTAAACGGCTTTTGTTTACTCGAAAGTATTAAGTATTAATTGTGTTTTTTTTTTTTTTAATCCGTAATTAATAAGTTAATGCTCTGGCCTCAGGTGGTGCCATGCCTTCGGGGAGTTTTCACTGGCCAGGGCGAGCAGAAACAGAAAGCGGTACAAGAATCGGTGGTGAATTTTCTTGTATTGGAGGAAGCTCTGCGAACGAACCCCTGCTTCTCGGGGAAACTCTATTTTGGAGGAGACGAGATCGGCTTTGTTGACATCGCATTGGGTGGTCTGTCAGGATTTGTGAAAGCCCTGCAGAAGGCTACTAATTCTGTTTTGATAGACGAGGAGAAGATGCCGCTGTTAAGCGCATGGATGGATCGATTCTGTGAGGCCGATGGAGTGAAAGAAAGTATGCCGGATCCGGCCAAGGTACTTGAATTTATATCCGCCATGAGAGTCAAATTTACATCACCACCTACTGCCAAGTAGGGTTAGCACTTCGGGCACAAAAGTAAAAAGGATAGATAT